>CATKUP010000694.1:0-89000 GCA_949786385.1 Onychomys leucogaster
GCTTTGTGAACGATGTAGTTCGTTTGAGCTGAAAAGTGACTGCCCTTACCTGAAACGATGTCTTGCTTCTAGGAAGACACAGACCCTGGGATTTAACTCCATTTCTGAAGGGAAACACACAGCATAGTTCTCATCCATGGATCACACTCTGCTTTAGAGCAAGAAGGACGCTCTTGCTTTCTAGAATCTCTAATTCAGCAGGAAACTTGAGTGTGCTCAGAACAAATGAACAGTGTTTCCTACACATACGGATCATATTTAGTTCATCTCTGCTTCTGAAACTGAAAAAAACCAGAGGTCCTCTAACATCCAATGCTTGTCAGTTAAGATGAGAAACGTGTGAGCTTCGTGAACGATGTAGTTCGTTTGAGCTGTATAGTAACTGCCCTTACCTGAAACGAAGTCTTGCTTGTAGGAAGACTCACAGCCTGGGATTTAACTCCATTTCTGAAGTGAAACACACAGCAGAGTTGTCATCCATTGATTACACTCTGCTTTAGAGCAACAAGCACGCTCTTGCTTTCCAGAGTCTCTAAGAGAGCAGAAAACTTGAGTGTGCTCAGAACAATAGAACGGTGTTTCCTACACATACGGACCATATCTAGTCCAACTCTGCTTCTGAAACTGATACAAAGCACTGGTCCTCTAACATCCAATGCTTGTCATTTAAGATGAGAAACATGTGAGATTCGTGACCGATGTAGTTGGTTTGAGCTGAAAAATGACTGCCCTTACTTGAAATGAAGTCTTGCTTGCAGGAAGACACAGACCCTGGGATTTAACTCCATTTCTGAAGGGAAACACACAGCATAGTTCTCATCCATGGATCACACTCTGCTTTAGAGCAAGAAGGACGCTCTTGCTTTCTAGAATCTCTAATTCAGCAGGAAACATTAGTGTGCTCAGAACAAATGAACAGTGTTTCCTACACATACAGATCATATTTAGTTCATCTCTGCTTCTGAAACTGAAAAAAACCAGAGGTCCTCTAACCTCCAATGCTTGTCAGTTAAGATGAGAAACGTGTGAGCTTCGTGAACGATGTAGTTCGTTTGAGCTGTAAAGTAACTGCCCTTACCTGAAAGGAAGACTTGTTGTAGGAAGACACAGAGACTGGGGTTTAACTCTTTTCGAAGGGAAACACACAACAGTGTTCTCATCCATTGATCACACTCTGCTTTAGAGCAAGAAGCTCGATCTACCTTTCTAGATCTCTAAGACAGCAGGAAACTTGAGTGTGCTGAGAACAAATGAACGATGTTTCCTACACATACGGATCATATCTAGTCCAACTCTGCTTCTGAAACTTATACAAAGCACTGGTCCTCTAACATACAATGCTTGGCAGTTAAGATGAGAAACGTTTGAGATTCGGGAATGATGCAGTTCGTTTGAGCTGAAAAGTGTCTGCCCTTACCTGAAACGAATTCTTGCTTGTAGGAAGACACAGAGCCTGGGATTTAGCTCCATTTGTGAAGGGAAACACAAATCATAGTTCTCATCCATGGATCACACTCTGCTTTAGAGCAAGAAGAAAGCTATTGCTTTCTGGATTCTTTAATACAGCAGCAAACTTGAGTGTGCTCAGAACAAAAGAACTGTGTTTCCTACACATACAGACGATATCTAGTACAACTCTGCTTCTGAAACTGAAACACACCACATGTCCTCTATCATCCAATGCTTGTGAGTTAAGATGAGAAACCTGTGAGCTTCGTGAACGATGTAGTTCATTTGAGCTCATAGTGACTGCCCTTACTTGAAAGGAAGTCTTGCATGTAGGAAGACACAGAGCCTGGGATTTAACTCCATTTCTGAAGTGAAACACACAGCAGAGTTCTCATCCATGGATCACACTCTGCTTTAGAGCAAGAAGAACGCTCTTGCTTTCCAGAGTCTCTAATACAGCAGGAAACTTGAGTGTGCTCAGAACAAAAGAACGGTGTTTCCTACATATACGGACCATATCTAGTTCAACTCTGCTCCCAAACTGAAACAAACCACAGGTTCTCTAACATCCAATGCTTGTCAGTTAAGATGAGAAACGTGTGAGCTTCGTGAACGATGTAGTTCGTTTGAGCTTTAAAGTAACTGCCCTTACTTGAAACGATGTCTTCCTTGTAGGAAGAATCAGAGCCTGGGATTTAACACCATTTCTGAAGTGAAACACAGAGCAGAGTTCCCATCCATTGATCACAGTCTGCTTTAGAGCAAGAAGCACGGTCTAGCTTTCTAGAGTCTCTAAGACAGCAGAAAACGTGAGTGTGCTGAGAACAAAAGAACGGTGGTTCCTACACATACGGACCATATCTAGTCCAACTCTGCTTCTGAAACTGATACAAAGCACTGGTCCTCTAACATCCAATCTTGTCAGTTAAGATGAGAAACGTGTGAGCTTCGTGAACGATGTAGTTCGTTTGAGGTGAAAAGTGACTGCCCTTACCTGAAACGAATTCGTGCTTGTTGGAACACACAGAGCCTGGAATTTAACTCCATTTATGAAGGGAAACACACAGCATAGTTCGCATCGATGGATCACACTCTGCTTTAGAGCAAGTAGCATGCTCTTGCTTTCTAGAGTCTCTAATACCGCAGAAAACGTGAGTGTGCTCAGATGAAAAGAACGGTGTTTCCTACACATACGGACCATATCTAGTTCAACTCTGTTTCTGAAACTGAAACAAACCAGAAGTCCTCTAACATCCAACGCTTCTCAGTTAAGATGAGAAACATGTGAGCTTCGTGAACGATGGTGTTCGTTTGAGCTGTAAAGTAACTGCCCTTACCTGAAACGAAGTCTTGCTTGAAGGAAGACTCAGAGCCTGGGATTTAACTCCATTTCTGAAGTGAAACACCCAGCAGAGTTCTCATCCATTGATCACACTCTGCTTTAGAGCCAGAAGCACGCTCATGCTTTCTAGAGTCTCTAAGAGCAGAAAACGTGAGTGTGATGAGAACAAAAGAATGGTGGTTCCTACACATACGGACCATATCTAGTCCAACTCTGCTTCTGAAACTGATACAAAGCACTGGTCCTCTAACATCCAATGCTTCTCAGTTAAGATGAGAAACATGTGAGCTTCGTGAAAGATATTGTTCGTTTGAGCTGTAAAGTAACTGCCCTTACTTGAATCGATGTCTTCCTTGTAGGAAGACTCAGAGCATGGAATTTAACTCCATTTCTGAAGGGAAACACACAGCATAGTTCTCATCAATGGATCACACTCTGCTTTAGAGCAAGAAGCATGCTCTTGCTTTCTAGAGTCTCTAATACCGCAGGAAACGTGAGTGTGCTCAGAAGAAAAGAACGGTGTTTTCTATACATACATACCATATCTAGTTCAACTCTGCTTCTGAAACTGAAACAAACCACAGGTCCTCTAACATCCCATGCTTGTCTGTTAAGATGAGAATCGTGTGAGCTTTGTGAACGATGTATTTCGTTTGAGCAGTAAAGTAACTGCCCTTACCTGAAACGAAGTCTTGCTTGTAGGAAGACTCAGAGCCTTGGATTTAACTCCATTTCTGAAGTGAAACACACAGCAGAATTCTCATCCATTGATCACACTCTACTTTAGAGGTAGAAGCACGCTCTTGCTTTCCAGGGTCTCTAAGACATCAGGAAATGTGAGTGTGATGAGAACAAAAGAAGGGTGTTACCTACACATACAGACCATATCTAGTACAACTCTGCCTCTGAATTTGATACAAAGCACAGGTCCTCTAACATCCAATGCTTGTCAGTTAAGATGAGAAACGTGTGAGCTTCGTGAACGATGTAGTTCGTTTGAGCTGTAAAGTAACTGCCCTTACTTGAATCGATGTCTTCCTTGTAGGAAGACTCAGAGCATGGGATTTAACTCCATTTCTGAAGTGAAACACACAGCAGAGTTCTCATCCATTGATCACACTCTGCTTTAGAGCAAGAAGCACGCTCTTGCTTTCTAGAGTCTCTAAGACAGCAGAAAACGTGAGTGTTTTGAGAACAAAAGAACGGTGGTTCCTACACATAAGGACGATATCTAGTCCAACTCTGCTTCTGAAACTGATACAAAGCACTGGTTCTCTAACATCCAATGCTTGTCAGTTAAGATGAGTGCTGTGGATATCGCTCTGTACAAATAAAATGTTGTTTGGCCAGTGGCTAGGCAGGAAGTATGGGCGGGACAAGAGAGAAGAGGATTCTGGGAAGTAGAAGGCTGGAGGGAGACACTGCCAGCCGCCGACATGAGAAGCAACATGTAAAGACATTGGTAAGCCCCGAGCCATGTGGCAAAGTATAGATTAACAAAAATGGGTTAATTTAAGATAGAAGAAGTAGATAACAAGCAGCCTGCCACGGCCATACAGTTTGTAGGCAATATAAGTTTTTATGTGCTTTCTTGGTTGGGTCTGAGCGACTATGGGACTGGCGGGTAAGAGAGATTTGTCCTGACTGGGCTAGGCAGGAAAACTCTAACTACAAATGGCGCCCAACGTGGGGCAAGAGTTTCCACCTAAAACCTAAAAAAAAAGATTCTAAGACAGAACTAAAAACAGCTTCCTAATTGTCTCTCCCAAGTTAGCGGCAGCCTGCCTGTTTGAGCTACTATAATGGGTTCCTGGCGGGTTTCTGACATGTATGTCTGACCTGCAGTGTGGCGGGAATGAGGAGTCTACAAGCGACACTTTACTCTGCTGCATGGTAGATTTAGCCTTTGCTAGTTAAAAAAAAAAGTTTCTGGGCTATGCGCTACTTTGATAAAACTGCTTCTGATAATTGATGGTACACATGGCTCCATACCCAGAGCTGGTGGTAAACTGTACCGCCACCATGTTGGGAAACAGAGGTGCGCGGAGCCAACATCCACATCAGCGTTTCAGTCTTACAAAGATGGATATTACACAGAGAATCTGGTTTGTCTTGTCTTTGGGATTTTTAACTACAGAAAAAGATTTGATCGTAAAAACTGTTGAGTTAAACAAATATGTAAATTTTAAAGGTACCTTGACTTCAAAATTTGGATATAAGGATATGTTGCTTTGGAAAAGAGTCTCTGCTTTTGTTTCCACAGAAAGCCAGAGGCTATGGATTTGTTCCAGATTAAGATATATCAGGTTTGATCAGCCAAGACCACCTAAAAGGTCTCCGATGACACCATGGCACAGATGATCTGACATCCAAAATGGTTTCAAGGCAACAGGCTCAGAGGTTCACCCTAATGGACTATTCTATAATCCTAAAATTTTCTTTATATCCCCATAAGATACAGCACCCCACTCCAGCAAGAAGTAATAAGAGAAACTACGCCCACATTCCCAAAATTATCAAGCTGGCTTTGGAGATGGAATTGGCTCACTCCTTCTCTATACCCAGACATATTGCTAAAAAAAAAGGTTAAGAGATTCTTATGTCCCAAATCAGAAGAGCCCTCTGGTATGGGACAGAAAAAAACCAATATTTTTTTTAAAGCAGGTTAATTATAAATGCGATCCCTTTCTAAAGAAGAAAAGGGGATATGATATAGATATAATAGGATGAAAGGGTAGATTAAAAAAGGAACTTACTTCTAAAGAACAACAACTTGTTTAAAATGTTTTACATTAATATAGATTTTAGTCTATTGATACAAACTTAAAGTTAATTTTGTTATACTATGTGTATATTTCTACTCTTGTTTAAGGTATTATGTTTGTATAGCTCATTTAAAATTATAATGGATAATTAAAAATAGATTAATAATTAATCATCTATGATAATCATACTCATAGCCATGTTAGTTAAGTCTTCTGGATATACATAGAGATATTTCAGATAGATAGGTAATCTTCAAATACTTCAAAAACCTTCAAAATATGGCATTTAAAATATTTTTAAAATTTAGACTTTCTGGACAATGAGACATGTCTGCTCCTGGCAACACCGATTTACTTCAGAGAGGAGGATGTGCATTGAAGACACTTCATATCTTATCTTCACCTTAACAAAAATAGCCATTTGGGCAAAAAACTGTTCTTGCCTGGAATGCTTGATCGACTGGACATACAGGACCCATAGAAAGGTGACCACTAAACTTTGCATGACAAAATGGTCCTTTAGGTTCCTGCTTTGCAGAGAAAATGGCCAGACATTCTACAGGACACTGAGAAAAGTGACCAAGAGACTCTAGCCCTGTGGGCTAAAGACAGATGCACAAACTTTACAAAGGAACATTAGATGACTGTCCAGGCTGCCAGCTGTCTCTGTCTACTCTTGCAAGACTCCCGAAAGTTGCTTGCATCCTTCTCCCAGTTCTCAGATAATATTATATCCTTCTGAGGTCTTTAATGTGGTTAAAGACTAGATAGTTATAATTTTGCTCAGTTATGATACAAGATAAGTTAGATATAAAACCTTAGGCTCACCAATATAAGATAAAATATCTTCTTTAATAATATAACTATAATTCTTACTTGATAATTGTTTTGTTATATGTAATTTTACTACGTAAAAGTTAAAACATTCCTTTAAAAAAAAAAAGAAAAGGGGAAGTGCTGTGGATATCGCTCTGTACAAATAAAATGCTGTTTGGCCAGTGGCTAGGCAGGAAGTATAGGCGAGACAAGAGAGAAGAGGATTCTGGGAAGTAGAAGGCTGGAGGGAGACACTGCCAGCCGCCGCCATGAGAAGCAACATGTAAAGACACTGGTAAGCCACGAGCCATGTGGCAAAGTATAGATTAACAAAAATGGGTTAATTTAAGATAGAAGAAGTAGATACCAAGCAGCCTGCCACGGCCATACAGTTTGTAAGCAATATAAGTTTCTATGTGCTTTCATGGTTGGGTCTGAGCGACTATGGGACTGGCGGGTAAGAGAGATTTGTCCTGACTGGGCCAGGCAGGAAGACTCTAACTACAGATGAGAAACGTGTGAGCTTCGTGAACGATGTAGTTCTTTTGAGCTGAAAAGAGACTGGCATTACCTGAAACGAAGTCGTGCTTGTAGGAACACACAGAGCCTGGAATTTAACTCCATTTCTGAATGGAAACACACGGCATAGTTCTCATCGATGGATCACACTCTGCTTTAGAGCAAGAAGCACGCCCTAGCTTTCTAGAGTCTCTAATACCGCAGGAAACATGAGTGTGCTCAGAACAAAAGAACGGTGTTTCCTACACATACGGGCCATATCTAGTTCAACTCTGCTTCTGAAACTGAAACAAACCACAGGTCCTCTAACATCCAATGCTTGTCAGTTAAGGTGAGAAAAGTGTGAGCTTCGTGAACGATGTAGTTCCTTTGAGGAGTAAAGTAACTGCCCATACCTGAAACGAAGTCTTGCTTGTAGGAAGACTCAGAGCCTGGGATTTAACTCCATTTCTGAAGTGAAACACACAGCAGAGTTCTCATCCATTGATCACACTCTGCTTTAGAGCTAGAAGCACGCTCTTGCTTTCCAGGGTCTCTAAGACAGCAGGAAATGTGAGTGTGATGAGAACAAAAGAACGGTGTGCCCTACACATACGGATCATATCTAGTACAACTCTGCCTCTGAAATTGATACTAAGCACAGGTCCTCTAACATCCAATGCTTGTCAGTTAAGATGAGAAACGTGTGACCTTCGTGAACGATGTAGATCGTTTGAGCTGAAGAGTGACTGCCCTTACTTGAAATGAAGTCTTGCATGTAGGAAGACACAGAGCCTGGAATATAACTCCATTTCTGAAGGGAAATACACAGCATAGTTCTCATCGATGGATCACACTCTGCTTTAGAGCAAGAAGCACGCTCTTGGTTTCTAGATTCTCTAATACAGCAGGAAACTTGAGTGTGTTCAGAACAAAAGAACTGTGTTTCCTAAACATGGGGCCATATCTAGTTCAACTCTGCTTCTGAAACTGAAACAAACCACAGGTCCTCTAACATCCAATGCTTGTCAGTTAAGATGAGAATCGTGTGAGCTTCATGAACGATGTAGTTCGTTTGAGCTATAAAGTAACTGCCCTTACTTGAATCGATGTCTTCGTTGTAGGAAGACTCAGAGCATGGGATTTAACTCCATTTCTGAAGTGAAACACACAGCAGAGTTCTTATCCATTGATCACACTCTGCTTTAGAGCAAGAAGCACGCTCTTGCTTTCTAGAGTCTCTAAGACAGCAGAAAACGTGAGTGTTTTGAGAACAAAAGAACGGTGGTTCCTACACATACGGACCATATCTACTCTAACTCTGCTTCTGAAACTGATACAAAGCCCTGGTTCTCTAACATCCAATGCTTGTCAGTTAAGTTGAGAAACGTGTGAGCTTCGTGAACGATGTAGTTCGTTTGAGCTGAAAATGACTGCCCTTACCTGAAACGAAGTCATGCTTGTAGGAACACACAGAGCCTGGAATTTAACTCCATTTCGGAAGGGAAACACACAGCATAGTTCTCATCGATGGATCACACTCTGCTTTAGAGCAAGAAGGACGCCCTAGCTTTCTAGAATCTCTAATACAGCTGGAAAAATGAGTGTGCTCAGAACAAAAGAACGGTGTTTCCTACACATAAGGGCCATATCTAGTTCAACTCTGCTTCTGAAACTGAAACAAACCACAGGTCCTCTAACATCCAATGCTTGTCAGTTAAGATGAGAATCGTGTGAGCTTCGTGAACGATGTAGTTCGTTTGACCTATAAGTAACTGCCCATACCTGAAACGAAGTCTTGCTTGTAGGAAGACTCAGAGCCTGGGATTTAACTCCATTTCTGAAGTGAAACACACAGCAGAGTTCTCATCCATTGATCACACTCTGCTGCAGTGCCAGCAGCACGCTCTTGCTTTCCAGGGTCTCTAAGACAGCAGGAAATGTGAGTGTGATGGAAACAAAAGAAGGGTGTTGCCTATACGTACAGACCATATCTAGTACAACTCTGCCTCTGAATTTGATACAAAGCACAGGTCCTCTAACATCCAATGCTTGTCAGTTAAGATGAGAAACATGTGAGCTTCGTGAACGATGTAGTTCGTTTGAGCTATAAAGTAACTGCCCTTACTTGAATCGATGTCTTCCTTGTAGGAAGACTCAGAGCATGGGATTTAACTCCATTTCTGAAGTGAAACACACAGCAGAGTTCTCATCCATTGATCACACTCTGCTTTAGAGCAAGAAGCATGCTCTTGCTTTCTACAGGCTCTAAGACAGCAGAAAACCTGAGTGTTTTGAGAACAAAGAACGGTGGTTCCTACACATACGGACCATATCTAGTCCAACTCTGCTTCTGCAACTGATACAAAGCACTGGTTCTCTAACATCCAATGCTTGTCAGTTAAGATGAGAAACGTGTGAGCTTCGTGAACGATGTAGTTCGTTTGAGCTGAAAAGTGACTGCCCTTACCTGAAACGAAGTCGTGCTTGTAGGAACACACAGAGCCTGGAATTTAACTCCATTTCTGAATGGAAACACACAGCATAGTTCTCATCGATGGATCACACTCTGCTTTAGAGCAAGAAGCACGCCCTAGCTTTCTAGAGTCTCTAAGACAGCAAGAAACATGAGTTTGCTGAGAACAAATGAACGGTGTTTCCTACACATACGGACCATATCTAGTCCAACTCTGCTTCTGAAACTGATACAAAGCCCTGGTCCTCTAACATTCAAGGCTTGTCAGTTAAGATTAGAAACGTGTGAGCTTCGTGAACGATGTTGTTCTTTTAATCTGAAAAATGACTGCACTTACTTGAAATGAAGTCTTGCTTGTAGGAAGACACAGAGCCTGGAATTTAACTCCATTTCTGAAGGGAAACACACAGCATAGTTCTCTTCGATTGATCATAGTCTGCTTTAGAGCAAGAAGCACGCTCTTGGTTTCTAGATTCTCTAATACAGCAGGAAACTTGAGTGTGTTCAGAACAAAAGAACTGTGTTTCCTAAACATGGGGCCATATCTAGTTCAACTCTGCTTCTGAAACTGAAACAAACCACAGGTCCTCTAACATCCAATGCTTGTCAGTTAAGATGAGAATCGTGTGAGCTTCATGAACGATGTAGTTCGTTTGAGCTATAAAGTAACTGCCCTTACTTGAATCGATGTCTTCGTTGTAGGAAGACTCAGAGCATGGGATTTAACTCCATTTCTGAAGTGAAACACACAGCAGAGTTCTTATCCATTGATCACACTCTGCTTTAGAGCAAGAAGCACGCTCTTGCTTTCTAGAGTCTCTAAGACAGCAGAAAACGTGAGTGTTTTGAGAACAAAAGAACGGTGGTTCCTACACATACGGACCATATCTACTCTAACTCTGCTTCTGAAACTGATACAAAGCCCTGGTTCTCTAACATCCAATGCTTGTCAGTTAAGTTGAGAAACGTGTGAGCTTCGTGAACGATGTAGTTCGTTTGAGCTGAAAATGACTGCCCTTACCTGAAACGAAGTCATGCTTGTAGGAACACACAGAGCCTGGAATTTAACTCCATTTCGGAAGGGAAACACACAGCATAGTTCTCATCGATGGATCACACTCTGCTTTAGAGCAAGAAGGACGCCCTAGCTTTCTAGAATCTCTAATACAGCTGGAAAAATGAGTGTGCTCAGAACAAAAGAACGGTGTTTCCTACACATAAGGGCCATATCTAGTTCAACTCTGCTTCTGAAACTGAAACAAACCACAGGTCCTCTAACATCCAATGCTTGTCAGTTAAGATGAGAATCGTGTGAGCTTCGTGAACGATGTAGTTCGTTTGACCTATAAGTAACTGCCCATACCTGAAACGAAGTCTTGCTTGTAGGAAGACTCAGAGCCTGGGATTTAACTCCATTTCTGAAGTGAAACACACAGCAGAGTTCTCATCCATTGATCACACTCTGCTTTAGAGCCAGAAGCAAGCTCTTGCTTTCCAGGGTCTCTAAGACAGCAGGAAATGTGAGTGTGATGAGAACAAAAGAAGGGTGTTCCCTATACGTACAGACCATATCTAGTACAAATCTGCCTCTGAAATTGATACAAAGCACAGGTCCTCTAACATCCAATGCTTGTCAGTTTAGATGAGAAACGTGTGAGCTTCGTGAACGATGGAGATCGTTTGAGCTGAAGAGTGCCTGCCCTTACTTGAAATGAAGTCTTGCTTGTACGAAGACACAGAGCCTGGAATACAACTCCATTTCTGAAGGGAAACACACAGCATAGTTCTCATCGATGGATCACACTCTGCTTTAGAGTAAGAAGCTCGCTCTTGCTTTCTAGAGTCTCTAAAACAGCAGGAAACTTGAGTGTGCTCAGAACAAAAGAAGTGTGTTTCCTACACATAGGGCCATATCTAGTTCAACTCTGCTTCTGAAACTGAAACAAACCAGAGGTCCTCTAACATCCAATGCTTGTCAGTTTAGATGAGAAACGTGTGAGCTTCGTGAACGATGTAGTTCGTTTGAGCTGTAAAGTAACTGCCCTTACTTGAATCGAAGTCTTGCTTGTAGGAAGACTCAGAGCATGGGATTTAACTCCATTTCTGAAGTGAAACACACAGCATAGTTCTCATCGATGGATCACACTCTGCTTTAGAGCAAGAAGCATGCTCTTTCTTTCTAGAGTCTCTAATACCGCAGGAAACGTGAGTGTGCTCAGAACAAAAAAACAGTGTTTCCTACACATACAGGCCATATCTAGTTCAACTCTGCTTCTGAAACTGATACAAAGCACTGGTACTCTAACATTCAATGCTTGTCAGTTAAGATGAGAAACGTTTGAGCTTCGTGAACCATGTAATTCGTTTGAGCTGAAAAGTGACTGCCCTTACCTGAAACGAATTCGTGCTTGTAGGAACACACAGAGCCTGGAATTTAACTCCATTTCTGAATGGACACACACAGCATAGTTCTCATCGATGGATCACACTCTGCTTTAGAGCAAGTAGCATGCTCTTGCTTTCTAGATTCTCTAATACCTTAGAAAACGTGAGTGTGCTCAGAAGAAAAGAATGGTGTTTCCTATACATACGGACCATATCTAGTTCAACTCTGCTTCTGACACTGAAACAAACCAGAGGTCCTCTAACATCCAATGCTTCTCAGTTAAGATGAGAAACATGTGAGCTTCATGAACGATGGTGTTCGTTTGAGATGTAAAGTAACTGCCTTTACCTGAAACGAAGTCTTGCTTGTAGGAAAACTCAGGGCCTGGGATTTAACTCCATTTCTGAAGTGAAACACAAAACAGAGTTCTCATCCATTGATCACACTCTGCTTTAGAGCAAGAAGCACGCCCTAGCTTTCTAGAGTCTCTAAGACAGCAAGAAACATGAGTTTGCTGAGAGCAAATGAACGGTGTTTCCTACACATACGGACCATATCTAGTCCAACTCTGCTTCTGAAAGTGATACAAAGCCCTGGTCCTCTAACATTCAAGGCTTGTCAGTTAATATTAGAAACGTGTGAGCTTCGTGAACGATGTTGTTCTTTTAATCTGAAAAATGCCTGCACTTACTTGAAATGAAGTCTTGCTTGTAGGAAGACACAGAGCCTGGAATTTAACTCCATTTCTGAAGGGAAACACACAGCATAGTTCTCTTCGATTGATCACAGTCTGCTTTAGAGCAAGAAGCACACTCTTGCTTTCTAGAGTCTCTAATACAGCCGGAAACATGAGTGTGCTCAGAACAAAAGAACTGTGTTTCCTACACATACGGGCCATATCTCGTTCAACTCTGCTTCTGAAACTGAAACAAACCACAGGTCCTCTAACATCCAATGCTTGTCAGTTAAGATGAGAAACGTGTGAGCTTCATGAACGATGTAGTTCGTTGGAGCAGTAAAGGAACTGCCCTTACCTGAAACGAAGTCTTGCTTGTAGGAAGACTCAGAGCCTGGGATTTAACTCCATTTCTGAAGTGAAACACACAGCAGAGTTCTCATCCATTGATCACACTCTGCTTTAGAGCCAGAAGCAAGCTCTTGCTTTCCAGGGTCTCTAAGACAGCAGGAAATGTGAGTGTGATGAGAACAAAAGAAGGGTGTTCCCTATACGTACAGACCATATCTAGTACAAATCTGCCTCTGAAATTGATACAAAGCACAGGTCCTCTAACATCCAATGCTTGTCAGTTTAGATGAGAAACGTGTGAGCTTCGTGAACGATGGAGATCGTTTGAGCTGAAGAGTGCCTGCCCTTACTTGAAATGAAGTCTTGCTTGTACGAAAACACAGAGCCTGGAATACAACTCCATTTCTGAAGGGAAACACACAGCATAGTTCTCATCGATGGATCACACTCTGCTTTAGAGTAAGATGCTCGCTCTTGCTTTCTAGAGTCTCTAAAACAGCAGGAAACTTGAGTGTGCTCAGAACAAAAGAAGTGTGTTTCCTACACATAGGGCCATATCTAGTTCAACTCTGCTTCTGAAACTGAAACAAACCAGAGGTCCTCTAACATCCAATGCTTGTCAGTTTAGATGAGAAACGTGTGAGCTTCGTGAACGATGTAGTTCGTTTGAGCTGTAAAGTAACTGCCCTTACTTGAATCGAAGTCTTGCTTGTAGGAAGACTCAGAGCATGGGATTTAACTCCATTTCTGAAGTGAAACACACAGCATAGTTCTCATCGATGGATCACACTCTGCTTTAGAGCAAGAAGCATGCTCTTTCTTTCTAGAGTCTCTAATACCGCAGGAAACGTGAGTGTGCTCAGAACAAAAAAACAGTGTTTCCTACACATACAGGCCATATCTAGTTCAACTCTGCTTCTGAAACTGATACAAAGCACTGGTACTCTAACATTCAATACTTGTCAGTTAAGATGAGAAACGTTTGAGCTTCGTGAACCATGTAATTCGTTTGAGCTGAAAAGTGACTGCCCTTACCTGAAACGAAGTCGTGCTTGTAGGAACACACAGAGCCTGGAATTTAACTCCAATTCTGAATGGACACACACAGCATAGTTCTCATCGATGGATCACACTCTGCTTTAGAGCAAGTAGCATGCTCTTGCTTTCCAGATTCTCTAATACCTCAGAAAACGTGAGTGTGCTCAGAGGAAAAGAATGGTGTTTCCTATACATACGGACCATATCTAGTTCAACTCTGCTTCTGACACTGAAACAAACCAGAGGTCCTCTAACATCCAATGCTTCTCAGTTAAGATGAGAAACATGTGAGCTTCGTGAACGATGGTGTTCGTTTGAGATGTAAAGTAACTGCCTTTACCTGAAACGAAGTCTTGCTTGTAGGAAAACTCAGGGCCTGGGATTTAACTCCATTTCTGAAGTGAAACACACAACAGAGTTCTCATCCATTGATCACACTCTGCTTTAGAGCAAGAAGCACGCCCTAGCTTTCTAGAGTCTCTAAGACAGCAAGAAACATGAGTTTGCTGAGAACAAATGAACGGTGTTTCCTACACATACGGACCATATCTAGTCCAACTCTGCTTCTGAAACTGATACAAAGCCCTGGTCCTCTAACATTCAAGGCTTGTCAGTTAAGATTAGAAACATGTGAGCTTCGTGAACGATGTTGTTCTTTTAATCTGAAAAATGACTGCACTTACTTGAAATGAAGTCTTGCTTGTAGGAAGACACAGAGCCTGGAATTTAACTCCATTTCTGAAGGGAAACACACAGCATAGTTCTCTTCGATTGATCACAGTCTGCTTTAGAGCAAGAAGCACGCTCTTGCTTTCTAGAGTCTCTAATACAGCCGGAAACATATGTGTGCTCAGAACAAAAGAACTGTGTTTCCTACACATACGGGCCATATCTCGTTCAACTCTGCTTCTGAAACTGAAACAAACCACAGGTCCTCTAACATCCAATGCTTGTCAGTTAAGATGAGAAACGTGTGAGCTTCATGAACGATGTAGTTCGTTGGAGCAGTAAAGTAACTGCCCTTACCTGAAACGAAGTCTTGCTTGTAGGAAGACTCAGAGCCTGGGATTTAACTCCATTTCTGAAGTGAAACACACAGCAGAGTTCTCATCCATTGATCACACTCTGCTTTAGAGCAAGAAGCACGCTCTTGCTTTCTAGAGGCTCTAAGACAACAGAAAACAGGAGTGTTTTGAGAACAAAGAACGGTGGTTCCTACACATACGGACCATATCTAGTCCAACTCTGCTTCTGAAACTGATACAAAGCACTGGTTCTCTAACATCCAATGCTTGTCAGTTAAGAAGAGAAACGTGTGAGCTTCGTGAATGATGTAGTTCGTTTGAGCTGAAAAGTGACTGCCCTTACCTGAAACGAAGTCGTGCTTATAGGAACACACAGAGCCTGGAATTTAACTCCATTTCTGAATGGAAACACACAGCATAGTTCTCATCGATGGATCACACTCTGCTTTAGAGCAAGAAGCACGCCCTAGCTTTCTAGAATCTCTAATACAGCTGGAAACATGAGTGTGCTCAGAACAAAAGAACGGTGTTTCCTACACTTAAGGGCCATATCTAGTTCAACTCTGCTTCTGAAACTGAAACAAACCAGAGGTCCTCTAACATCCAATGCTTGTCAGTTTAGATGAGAAACGTGTGAGCTTCGTGAACGATGTAGTTCGTTTGAGCTGTAAAGTAAGTGCCCTTACTTGAATCGAAGTCTTGCTTGTAGGAAGACTCAGAGAATGGGATTTAACTCCATCTCTGAAGGGAAACACACAGCATAGTTCTCATCGATGGATCACACTCTGCTTTAGAGCAAGAAGCATGCTCTTTCTTTCTAGAGTCTCTAATACCGCAGGAAACGTGAGTGTGCTCAGAACAAATAAACAGTGTTTCCTACACATACAGGCCATATTGAGTTCAACTCTCCTTCTGAAACTGATACAAAGCACTGGTACTCTAACATTCAATGCTTGTCAGTTAAGATGAGAAACGTTTGAGCTTCGTGAACCATGTAATTCGTTTGAGCTGAAAAGTGACTGCCCTTACCTGAAACGAAGTCGTGCTTGTAGGAACACACAGAGCCTGGAATTTAACTCCATTTCTGAATGGAAACACACAGCATAGTTCTCATCGATGGATCACACTCTGCTTTAGAGCAAGTAGCATGCTCTTGCTTTCTAGATTCTCTAATACCTCAGAAAACGTGAGTGTGCTCAGAAGAAAAGAATGGTGTTTCCTATACATACGGACCATATCTAGTTCAACTCTGCTTCTGAAACTGAAACAAACCGAAGGTCCTCTAACATCCAATGCTTCTCAGTTAAGATGAGAAACATGTGAGCTTTGTAAACGATGGTGTTCGTTTGAGCTGTAAAGTAACTGCCCATACCTGAAACGAAGTCTTGCTTGTAGGAAAACTCAGAGCCTGTGATTTAACTCCATTTCTGAAGTGAAACACACAGCAGAGTTCTCATCCATTGATCACACTCTGCTGCAGTGCCAGATTCACGCTCTTGCTTTCCAGGGTCTCTAAGACAGCAGGAAATGTGAGTGTGATGAGAACAAAAGAAGGGTGTTCCCTATACATACAGACCATATCTAGTACAACACTGCCTCTGAATTTGATACAAAGCACAGGTCCTCTAACATCCAATGCTTGTCAGTTAAGATGAGAAACATGTGAGCTTCGTGAACGATGTAGTTCGTTTGAGCTATAAAGTAACTGCCCTTACTTGAATCGATGTCTTCCTTGTAGGAAGACTCTGAGCATGGGATTTAACTCCATTTCTGAAGTGAAACACACAGCAGAGTTCTCATCCATTGATCACACTCTGCTTTAGAGCAAGAAGCACGCTCTTGCTTTCTAGAGGCTCTAAGACAACAGAAAACGTGAGTGTTTTGAGAACAAAGAACGGTGGTTCCTACACATACGGACCATATCTAGTCCAACTCTGCTTCTGAAACTGATACACAGCACTGGTTCTCTAACATCCAATGCTTGTCAGTTAAGAAGAGAAACGTGTGAGCTTCGTGAACGATGTAGTTCCTTTGAGCTGAAAAGTGACTGCCCTTACCTGAAACGAAGTCGTGCTTATAGGAACACACAGAGCCTGGAATTTAACTCCATTTCTGAATGGAAACACACAGCATAGTTCTCATCGATGGATCACACTCTGCTTTAGAGCAAGAAGCACGCCCTAGCTTTCTAGAATCTCTAATACAGCTGGAAACATGAGTGTGCTCAGAACAAAAGAACGGTGTTTCCTACACTTAAGGGCCATATCTAGTTCAACTCTGCTTCTGAAACTGAAACAAACCACAGGTCCTCTAACATCCAATGCTTGTCAGTTAAGATGAGAAACATGTGAGCTTCGTGAACGATGTAGTTCGTTTGAGCAGTAAAGTAACTGCCCATACCTGAAAAGAAGTCTTGCTTGTAGGAAGACTCAGAGCCTGGGATTTAACTCCATTTCTGAAGTGAAACACACAGCAGAGTTCTCATCCATTGATCACACTCTGCTTTAGAGCTAGAAGCATGCTCTTGCTTTCCAGGGTCTCTAAGACAGCAGGGAATGTGAGTCTGATGAGAACAAAAGAACGGTGTGCCCTACACATACGGACCATATCTAGTACAACTCTGCCTCTGAAATTGATACAAAGCCCTCTTCCTCTAACATCCAATGCTTGTCAGTTAAGATGAGAAACGTGTGAGCTTAGTGAACCATGTAATTTGTTTGAGCTGAAAAGTGACTGCCCTTACCTGAAATGAAGTCGTGCTTGTAGGAACACACAGAGCCTGGAATTTAACTCCATTTCTGAAGGGAAACACACAGCATAGTTCTCATTGATGGATCACACTCTGCTTTAGAGCAAGTAGCATGCTCTTGCTTTCTAGATTCTCTAATACCTCAGAAAACATGAGTGTGCTCAGAACAAAAAAACAGTGTTTCCTACACATACGGACCATATCTACTTCAACTCTGCTTCTGAAACTGAAACAAACCAGAGGTCCTCTAACATCCAATGCTTCTCAGTTAAGTTGAGAAACATGTGAGCTTCATGAACGATGGTGTTCGTTTGAGCTGTAAAGTAACTGCCCTTACCTGAAACGAAGTCTTGCTTGTAGGAAAACTCAGAGCCTGGGATTTAACTCCATTTCTGAAGTGAAACACACAACAGAGTTCTCATCCATTGATCACACTCTGCTTTAGAGCAAGAAGCACGCCCTAGCTTTCTAGATTCTCTAAGACAGCAAGAAACATGAGTTTGCTGAGAACAAATGAACGGTGTTTCCTACACATACAGACCATATCTAGTCCAACTCTGCTTCTGAAACTGATACAAAGCCCTGGTCCTCTAACATTCAAGGCTTGACAGTTAAGATTAGAAACGTGTGAGCTTCGTGAACGATGTTGTTCTTTTAATCTGAAAAATGACTGCTCTTACTTGAAATGAAGTCTTGCTTGTAGGAAGACACAGAGCCTGGAATTTAACTCCATTTCTGAAGGGAAACACACAGCATAGTTCTCTTCGATGGATCACAGTCTAATTTAGAGCAAGAAGCACGCTCTTGCTTTCTAGAGTCTCTAATACAGCCGGAAACATGAGTGTGCTCAGAACAAAAGAACGGTGTTTCCTACACATACGGGCCATATCTCGTTCAACTCTGCTTCTGAAACTGAAACAAACCACAGGTCCTCTAACATCCAATGCTTGTCAGTTAAGATGAGAAACGTGTGAGCTTCATGAACGATGTAGTTCGTTGGAGCAGTAAAGTAACTGCCCTTAACTGAAACGAAGTCTCCCTTGTAGGAAGACTCAGAGCCTGGGATTTAACTCCATTTCTGAAGTGAAACACACAGCAGAGTTTTCATCCATTGATCACACTCTGCTTTAGAGCCAGAAGCACGCTCTTGCTTTCCAGTGTCTCTAAGACAGCAGGAAATGTGAGTGTGATGAGAACAAAAGAAGGGTGTTCCCTATACGTACAGACCATATCTAGTACAAATCTGCCTCTGAAATTGATACAAAGCACAAGTCCTCTAACATCCAATGCTTGTCATTTAAGATGAGAAACGTGGGAGCTTCGTGAACGATGGAGATCGTTTGAGCTGAAGAGTGACTCCACTTACTTTAAATGAAGTCTTGCTTGTATGAAGACACAGAGCCTGGAATACAACTCCATTTCTAAAGGGAAACACACAGCATAGTTCTCATCGATGGATCACACTCTGCTTTAGAGTAAGAAGCTCGCTCTTGCTTTCTAGAGTCTCTAAAACAGCAGGAAACTTGAGTGTGCTCAGAACAAAAGAAGTGTGTTTCCTACACATAGGGCCATATCTAGTTCAACTCTGCTTCTGAAACTGAAACAAACCAGAGGTCCTCTAACATCCAATGCTTGTCAGTTTAGATGAGAAACGTGTGAGCTTCGTGAACGATGTAGTTCGTTTGAGCTGTAAATTAACTGCCCTTACTTGAATCGAAGTCTTGCTTGTAGGAAGACTCAGAGCATGGGATTTAACTCCATTTCTGAAGTGAAACACACAGCATAGTTCTCATCGATGGATCACACTCTGCTTTAGAGCAAGTAGCATGCTCTTGCTTTCTAGATTCTCTAATACCTCAGAAAACGTGAGTGTGCTCAGAACAAAAAAACAGTGTTTCCTACACATACGAACCATATCTAGTTCAACTCTGCTTCTGAAACTGAAACAAACCAGAGGTCCTCTAACATCCAAAGTTTCTCATTTAAGAAGAGAAACATGTGAGCTTCGTGAACGATGGTGTTCGTTTGAGCTGTAAAGTAACTGCCCTTACCTGAAACGAAGTCTTGCTTGAAGGAAAACTCAGAGCCAGGGATTTAACTCCATTTTTGAAGTGAAACACACAACAGAGTTCTCATCCATTGATCACACTCTGCTTTAGAGCAAGAAGCACGCCCTAGCTTTCTAGAGTCTCTAAGACAGCAAGAAACATGAGTTTGCTGAGAACAAATGAACGGTGTTTCCTACACATACGGACCATATCTAGTCCAACTCTGCTTCTGAAACTGATACAGAGCTCTGGTCCTCTAACATTCAAGGCTTGTCAGTTAAGATTAGAAACATGGGAGCTTTGTGAACGATGTAGTTCTTTTAATCTGAAAAATGACTGCACTTGCTTGAAACGAAGTCTTGCTTGTAGGAAGACACAGAGCCTGGAATTTAACTCCATTTCTGAAGGGAAGCAAACAGCATAGTTCTCTTCGATGGATCACACTCTGCTTTAGAGCAAGAAGCACCCTCTTGCTTTCTAGAGTCTCTAACACAGCCGGAAACATGAGTGTGCTCAGAACAAAGAAAGGTGTTTCCTACACATACGGACCATATCTCGTTCAAATCTGCTTCTGAAACTGAAACAAACCACAGGTCCTCTAACATCCAATGCTTGTCAGTTAAGATGAGAAACGTGTGAGCGTCGTGAACGATGTAGATCGTTTGAGCTGAAGAGTGACTGCCCTTACTTGAAACGAAGTCTTCCTTGTAGTAAGACACAGAGCCAGGAATATAACTCCATTTCTGAAGGGAAACACACAGCATAGTTCTCATCAATGGATCACACTCTGCTTTAGAGCAAGAAGCACTATCTTGCTTTCTAGAGTCTCTAATACAGCAGGAAACTTGAGTGTGCTCAGAACAAAAGAAGTGTGTTTCCTACACATAGGGCCATATCTAGTTCAACTCTGCTTCTGAAACTGAAACAAACCACAGGTCCTCTAACATCCAATGCTTGTCAGTTATGATGAGAAACGTGTGAGCTTCGTGAACGATGGAGTTCGTTTGAGCTGTAAAGTAACTGCCCTTACCTGAAACGAACTCTTGCTTGTAGGCAGACTCAGAGCCTGGGATTTAACTCCATTTCTGAAGT
The DNA here is from genome assembly GCA_949786385.1 of Onychomys leucogaster. Lineage (NCBI taxonomy): Eukaryota > Metazoa > Chordata > Mammalia > Rodentia > Cricetidae > Onychomys > Onychomys leucogaster. The sequence continues at coordinate 20,712 of CATKUP010000694.1, forward strand.
GAAACACACAACAGAGTTCTCATCCATTCATCACACTCTGCTTTAGAGCAAGAAGCACGCCGTAGCTTTCTAGAGTCTCGAAGACAGCAGGAATCTTGAGTTTGCTGAGAACAAATGAACGGTGTTTCCTACATATACGGACCATATCTAGTCCACCTCTGCTTCTGAAACTGATACAAAGCATTGGTCCTCTAATATTCAATGCTTGTCAGTTAAGATGAGAAACGTGTGAGCTTCGTGAACGATGTAGTTCGTTTGATCAGAAAATTGACTGCCCTTTCTTGAACGAAGTCTATCTTGTAGGAAGACACAGAGCCAGGAATTTATCTCCATTTCTAAAAGGGAAACACACAGCATAGTTCTCTTCGATGGATCACAGTCTGCTTTAGAGCAAGAAGCACGCTCTTGCTTTCTAGAGTCTCTAATACAGCCAGAAACATGAGTGTGCTCAGAACAAAAGAACGGTGTTTCCTACACATACTGGCCATATCTCGTTCAACTCTGCTTCTGAAACTGAAACAAACCACAGGTCCTCTAACATCCAATGCTTGTCAGTTAAGATGAGAAACGTGTGAGCTTCATGAACGATGTAGTTCGTTGGAGCAGTAAAGTAACTGCCCTTACCTGAAACGAAGTCTCGCTTGTAGGAAGACTCAGAGCATGGGATTTAACTATATTTTGAAGTGAAACACACAGCAGAGTTCTCATCCATTGATAACCCTCTGCTTTAGAGCAAGAAGCACGCTCTTGCTTTCTAGAATCTCTAAGACAGCAGAAAACGTGAGTGTGCTGAGAACCAAAGAACGGTGGTTTCTACACATATGGACCATATCTAATCCAACTCTGCTTCTGAAACTGATACAAAGCTCTGGTCCTCTAACATGCAATGCTTGTCAGTTAAGATGAGAAACGTGTGAGCTTCGTGAACGATGTAGTTCGTTTGAGCTGAAAAGTGACTGCCCTTACCTGAAACGAAGTCGTGCTTGTAGGAACACACAGATCTTGGAATTTAACTCCATTTCTGAAGGGAAACACACAGCCTAGTTCTCATCGATGGATCACACTGTGCTTTAGAGCAAGAAGCATGCTCTTGCTTTCTAGAGTCTCTAATACCGCAGGAAACGTGAATGTGCTCAGAAGAGAAAAACGGTGTTTTCTATACATACGGACCATATCTAGTTCAATACTGCTTCTGAAACTGAAACAAACCAGAGGTCCTCTAACATCCAATGCTTCTCAGTTAAGATGAGACACATGTGAGCTTCGTGAAGGATGGAGTTCATTTGAGCTGTAAAGTAACTGCCCTTACCTGAAACGAAGTCTTGCTTGTAGGAAGACTCAGAGCCTGGGATTTAACTCCATTTCTGAAGTGAAACACACAACAGAGTTCTCATCCATTGATCACACTCTGCTTTAGAGCCAGAAGCACGCCCTAGCTTTCTAGAGTCTCTAAGACAGCAAGAAATATGACTTTGCTTAGAACAAATGAACGGTGTTTTCTACACATAGGGACCATATCTAGTCCAACTCTGATTCTGAAACTGATACAAAGCACAGGTCCTCTAACATCCAATGCTTGTCAGTTAAGATGAGAAACGTGTGAGCTTCGTGAACGATGTAGATCGTTTAAGCTGAAAAGTGACTACCCTTACTTGAAACGAAGTCTTGCTTGTAGGAAGACACAGAGCCTGAGATTTAACTCCATTTCTGAAGGGAAACACACAGCAGAGTTCTCATTCATTGATCACACTCTGCTTTAGAGCAAGAAGCACGCTCTTGCTTTCTAGAGTCTCTACTACAGCATGAAACTTGAGTGTGCTCAGAACTAAAGAACGGTTTTTCGTACACATACGGGCCATATCTAGTTCAACTCTGCTTCTGAATCTGAAACAAACCACAGGACATCAAACATCCAATGCTTGTCAGTTAAGTTGAGAAACGTGTGAGCTTTGTGAACGATGTTGTTCGATTCAGCTGTAAAGTAACTGCCCTTACCTGAAACGAAGTCTTGCTTGTAGGAAGACTCAGAGCCTGGGATTTAACTCCATTTCTGAAGGGAAACACACAGCAGAGTTCTCATATATAGATCACACTCTGCTTTAGAGCAAGTAGCACGCTCTTGCTTTCTAGAGTCTCTAAGACAGCAGGAAACATGAGTGTGCTGAGAACAAAAGAACGGTGTTCCCTACACATACAGACCATATCTAGTACAACTCTGCCTCTGAAATTGATACAAAGCACAGTTCCTCTAACATCCAATGCTTGTCAGTTAAGATGAGAAACGTGTGAGCTTCGTGAACGATGTAGATCGTTTGAGCTGAAAAGTGACTGCCCTTACTTGAAACGAAGGCTTGCTTCTAGGAAGACACAGAGCCTGGAATATAACTCCATTTCTGAAGGGAAACACACAGCAGAGTTCTCATTCATTGATCACACTCTGCTTTAGAGCAAGAAGCACGCTCTTGCTTTCTAGAATCTCTAATACAGCATGAAACTTGAGTGTGCTCAGAACAAAAGAACGGTTTTTCCTACACATATGGGCCATATCTAGTTCAACTCTGCTTCTGAATCTGAAACAAACCACAGGTCATCAAACATCCAATGCTTGTCAGTTAAGATGAGAAACGTGTGAGCTTTGTGAACGATGTTGTTCGTTTCAGCTGTAAAGAAACTGCCCTTACCTGAAATGAAGTCTTGCTTGAAGGAAGTCTCAGAGCATGGGATTTAACTCCATTTCTGAAGGGAAACACACAGCAGTGTTCTCATATATAGATCACACTCTGCTTTAGAGCAAGTAGCACGCTCTTGCTTTCTAGAGGCTCTAAGACAGCAGGAAACATGAGTGTGCTGAGAACAAATGAACGGTGTTCCCTACACATACGGACCATATCTAGTACAACTCTGCCTCTGAAATTGATACAAAGCACAGGTCCTCTAACATCCAATGCTTGTCATTTAAGATGAGAAACGTGTGAGCTTCGTGAACCATGTAGTTCGTTTCAGCTAAAAAGAGACTGCCCTTACCTGAAACGAAGTAGTGCTTGCAGGAAGACACAGAGCCTCGAATTTATCTCCATTTCTGAAGGGAAACACACAGAATAGTGCTCATCCATGGATCACACTCTGCTTTAGATCAAGAAGCATGCTCTTGCTTTCTAGAGTCTCTAATACCGCAGGAAACGTGAATGTGCTCAGAAGAGAAAAACGGTGTTTTCTATACATACGGACCATATCTAGTTCAATACTGCTTCTGAAACTGAAACAAACCAGAGGTCCTCTAACATCCAATGCTTCTCAGTTAAGATGAGACACATGTGAGCCTCGTGAAGGATGGAGTTCATTTGAGCTGTAAAGTAACTGCCCTTACCTGAAACGAAGTCTTGCTTGTAGGAAGACTCAGAGCCTGGGATTTAACTCCATTTCTGAAGTGAAACACACAACAGAGTTCTCATCCATTGATCACACTCTGCTTTAGAGCCAGAAGCACGCCCTAGCTTTCTAGAGTCTCTAAGAAAGCAAGAAATATGACTTTGCTTAGAACAAATGAACGGTGTTTTCTACACATAGGGACCATATCTAGTCCAACTCTGATTCTGAAACTGATACAAAGCACAGGTCCTCTAACATCCAATGCTTGTCAGTTAAGATGAGAAACGTGTGAGCTTCGTGAACGATGTAGTTCGTTTGAGCTGAAAAGTGACTGCCCTTACTTGAAACGAAGGCTTGCTTCTACGAAGACACAGAGCCTGGAATATAACTCCATTTCTGAAGGGAAACACACAGCAGAGTTCTCATTCATTGATCACCCTCTGCTTTAGAGCAAGAAGCACGCTCTTGCTTTCTAGAATCTCTAATACAGCATGAAACTTGAGTGTGCTCAGAACAAAAGAACGGTTTTTCCTACAAATATGGGCCATATCTAGTTCAACTCTGCTTCTGAATCTGAAACAAACCACAGGTCATCAAACATCCAATCCTTGTCAGTTAAGATGAGAAACGTGTGAGCTTTGTGAACGATGTTGTTCGTTTCAGCTGTAAAGAAACTGCCCTTACCTGAAACGAAGTCTTGCTTGAAGGAAGTCTCAGCGCATGGGATTTAACTCCATTTCTGAAGGGAAACACACAGCAGAGTTCTCATATATAGATCACACTCTGCTTTAGAGCAAGTAGCACGCTCTTGCTTTCTAGAGTCTCTAAGACAGCAGGAAACATGAGTGTGCTGAGAACAAAAGAACGGTGTTCCCTACACATACGGACCATATCTAGTACAACTCTGCCTTGTGAAATTGATACAAAGCACAGGTCCTCTAACATCCAATGCTTGTCATTTAAGATGAGAAACGTGTGAGCTTCGTGAACCATGTAGTTCGTTTCAGCTAAAAAGAGACTGCCCTTACCTGAAACGAAGTAGTGCTTGCAGGAAGACACAGAGCCTCGAATTTACCTCCATTTCTGAAGGGAAACACACAGAATAGTGCTCATCCATGGATCACACTCTGCTTTAGAGCAAGAAGCACGCTCTTGCTTTCTAGAGTCTCTAAGACAGCAGAAAACGTGAGTGTGCTGAGAACAAAAGAACGGTGGTTTGTTCACATACGGACCATATCTAGTCCAACTCTGCTTCTGAAACTGATACAAAGCTCTAGTCCTCTAACATGCAATGCTTGTCAGTTAAGATGAGAAACGTGTGAGCTTCGTGAACGATGTAGTTCGTTTGAGCTGAAAAGTGACTGCCCTTACCTGAAACGAAGTCGTGCTTGTAGGAACACACAGATCTTGGAATTTAACTCCATTTCTGAAGTGAAACACACAGCCTAGTTCTCATTGATGGATCACACTCTGCTTTAGAGCAAGAAGCATGCTCTTGCTTTCTAGAGTCTCTAATACCGCAGGAAACGTGATTGTGCTCAGAAGAGAAAAATGGTGTTTTCTATACACACGGACCATATCTAGTTCAATACTGCTTCTGAAACTGAAACAAACCAGAGGTCCTCTAACATCCAATGCTTCTCAGTTAAGAAGAGACACATGTGAGCTTCGTGAAGGATGGAGTTCGTTTGAGCTGTAAAGTAACTGCCCTTACCTGAAACGAAGTCTTGCTTGTAGGATGACTCAGAGCCTGGGATTTAACTCCATTTCTGAAGTGAAACACACAACAGAGTTCTCATCCATTGATCACACTCTGCTTTAGAGCCAGAAGCACGCCCTAGCTTTCTAGAGTCTCTAAGATAGCAAGAAATATGACTTTGCTTAGAACAAAAGAACGGTGTTCCCTACACATACGGACCATATCTAGTACAACTCTGCCTCTGAAATTGATACAAAGCACAGTTCCTCTAACATCCAATGCTTGTCAGTTAAGATGAGAAACGTGTGAGCTTCGTGAACGATGTAGATCGTTTGAGCTGAAAAGTGACTGCCCTTACTTGAAACGAAGTCTTGCTTCTAGGAAGACACAGAGCCTGGAATATAACTCCATTTCTGAAGGGAAACACACAGCATAGTTCTCATCGATGGATCACACTCTGCTTTAGAGCAAGAAGCACGCTCTTGCTTTCTAGAGTCTCTAAGACAGCAGAAAACGTGAGTGTGCTGAGAACAAAAGAACGGTGGTTTCTTCACATACGGACCATATCTAGTCCAACTCTGCTTCTGAAACTGATACAAAGCTCTAGTCCTCTAACATGCAATGCTTGTCAGTTAAGATGAGAAACGTGTGAGCTTCTTGAACGATGTAGTTCGTTTGAGCTGAAAAGTGACTGCCCTTACCTGAAACGAAGTCGTGCTTGTAGGAACACACAGATCTTGGAATTTAACTCCATTTCTGAAGGGAAACACACAGCCTAGTTCTCATCGATGGATCACACTCTGCTTTAGAGCAAGAAGCATGCTCTTGCTTTCTAGAGTCTCTAATACCGCAGGAAACGTGAATGTGCTCAGAAGAGAAAAATGGTGTTTTCTATACACACGGACCATATCTAGTTCAATACTGCTTCTGAAACTGAAACAAACCAGAGGTCCTCTAACATCCAATGCTTCTCAGTTAAGAAGAGACACATGTGAGCTTCATGAAGGATGGAGTTCGTTTGAGCTGTAAAGTAACTGCCCTTACCTGAAACGAAGTCTTGCTTGTAGGATGACTCAGAGCCTGGGATTTAACTCCATTTCTGAAGTGAAACACACAACAGAGTTCTCATCCATTGATCACACTCTGCTTTAGAGCCAGAAGCGCGCCCTAGCTTTCTAGAGTCTCTAAGACAGCAAGAAATATGACTTTGCTTAGAACAAATGAACGGAGTTTTCTACACATACGGACCATATCTAGTCCAACTCTTCTTCTGAAACTGATACAAAGCACTGGTCCTCTAACATCCAATGCTGGTCAGTTAAGATGGGAAACGTGTGAGCTTCATGAACGACGTAATTCGTTTGACAGAAAAGTAACTGCCCTTACCTTAAACGAAGTCTTGCTTGTAGGAAGACACAGAGTCTGGGATTTAACTCCATTTCTGAAGGGAAACACACAGCATAGTTCTCTTCCATGGATCACACTCTGCTTTAGAGTGAGAAGCACGCCCTTGCTTTCTTGAGTCTCTAAGACAGCAGGAAACGTGAGTGTGCTGAGAACAAAGGAACGGTGTTTCCTACACATACGGACCATATCTAGTCGAACTCTGCTTCTTAAACTGATACAAAGCACTGGTCCTCTAACATCCAATGCTTGTCTGTTAAGAAGAGAAATGTGGGAGCTCCGTAAACGATGTAGTTCGTTTGAGCTGAAAAGTGACTGCCGTTACCTGAAACGAAGTCTTGCTTGTAGGAAGACAAAGAGATTGAGATTTAACTCCATTTATGAAGGGAAACACACAGCATAGTTCTCATCCATGGATCACACTCTGCTTTAGAGCGAGAAGCACGCTCTTGCTTTCTGGAGTCTCTAACACAGCAGGAAACATGAGTGTGCTGAGAACAAAAGAACGGTGTTTCCTACACATACGGACCATATCTAGTCCAACTCTTCTTCTGAAACTGATACAAATCACTGGTCCTCTAACATCCAATGCTTGTCTGTTAAGATGGGAAACGTGTGAGCTTCATGAACCATGTAGTTTGTTTGAGGAGAAAAGTGACTGCCCTTACCTTAAACGAAGTCTCGTTTGTAGGAAGACTCAGAGCCTGGGATTTAGCTCCATTTCTGAAGTGAAACACACAGCAGTGTTCTCATCCATTGATCATACTCTGCTTTAGAACAAGAAGCACGCTCTTGCTTTCTAGAGTCTCTAAGACAGCAGGAAACGTGAGTGTGCTGAGAACAAAAGAACGGTGTTTCCTACACATACGGACCATATCTAGTCCAACTCTGCTTCTGAAACTGATACAAAGCACTGGTCCTCTAACATCCTATGCTTGTCAGTTAGGATGAAAAACATGTGAGCTTTGTGAATGATGTAGTTCTTTTGAACTGAAAAGTGACTTCCCTTACCTGAAACGAAGTCTTGCTTGTAGTAAGACACAGAGCCTGGGATTTAACTCCATTTCTGAAAGGAAACACACACAATTTTTCTCATCCATGGATCACACTCTGCTTTAGAGCAAGAAGCACACTCTTGCTTTTAAGTCTCTAATATAGCAGGTAATTTGAGTGTGCCCAGAACAAAAGAACGGTGTTTCCAACACATACAGACCATATGTAGTCCAAATCTGCTTCTGAAACTGATACAAAGCACTGACCCTCTAACATCCAATGCTTGTCAGTTAAGATGAGAAACGTGTGAGCTTCGTGAACAATGTAGTTCGTTTGAGCAGAAAGGTGACTGCCTTTACCTGAATCGAAGTCTTGCTTGTAGGAAGACTCAGAGCCTGGGATTTAACTCCATTTCTGAAGTGAAACACACAGCAGTGTAATCATCCATTGATCACACTCTGCTTTAGAACAAGAAGCACGCTCTTGCTTTCTAGAGTCTCTAAGACAGCAGGAAACGTGTGTGTGCTAAGAACAAAAGAACGGTGTTTCCTACACTTAAGGGCCATATCTAGTTCAACTCTGCTTCTGAAACTGAAACAAACCAGAGGTCCTCTAACATCCAATGCTTGTCAGTTTAGATGAGAATCGTGTGAGCTTCTTGAACGATGTAGTTCGTTTGAGCAGAAAAGTGACTGCCCTTACCTGAATCGAAGTCTTGCTTGTAGGAAGACTCACAGCCTGGGATTTAACTCCATTTCTGAATGGAAACACACAGCATAGTTCTCATCGATGGATCACACTCTCCTTTAGAGCAAGAAGCATGCTCTTTCTTTCTAGAGTCTCTAATACCGCAGGAAACGTGAGTGTGCTCAGAACAAATAAACAGTGTTTCCTACATATACAGGCCATATCTAGTTCAACTCTGCTTCTGAAACTGATACAAAGCACTGGTACTCTAACATTCAATGCTTGTCAGTTAAGATGAGAAACGTTTGAGCTTCGTGAACCATGTAATTCATTTGAGCTGAAAAGTGACTGCCCTTACCTGAAACGAAGTCGTGCTTGTAGGAACACACAGAGCCTGGAATTTAACTCCATTTCTGAATGGAAACACACAGCATAGTTCTCATCGATGGATCACACTCTGCTTTAGAGCAAGTAGCATGCTCTTGCTCTCTAGATTCTCTAATACCTCAGAAAACGTGAGTGTGCTCAGAAGAAAAGAATGGTGTTTCCTATACATACGGACCATATCTAGTTCAACTCTGCTTCTGAAACTGAAACAAACCAGAGGTCCTCTAACATCCAATGCTTCTCAGTTAAGATGAGAAACATGTGAGCTTCGTGAACGATGGTGTTCGTTTGAGCTGTAAAGTAACTGCCCATACCTGAAACGAAGTCTTGCTTGTAGGAAAACTCAGAGCCTGTGATTTAACTCCATTTCTGAAGTGAAACACACAGCAGAGTTCTCATCCATTGATCACACTCTGCTGCAGTGCCAGATGCACGCTCTTGCTTTCCAGGGTCTCTAAGACAGCAGGAAATGTGAGTGTGATGAGAACAAAAGAAGGGTGTTCCCTATACATACAGACCATATCTAGTACAACACTGCCTGTGAATTTGATACAAAGCACAGGTCCTCTAACATCCCATGCTTGTCAGTTAAGATGAGAAACATGTGAGCTTCGTGAACGATGTAGTTCGTTTGAGCTATAAAGTAACTGCCCTTACTTGAATCGATGTCTTCCTTGTAGGAAGACTCAGAGCATGGGATTTAACTCCATTTCTGAAGTGAAACACACAGCAGAGTTCTCATCCATTGATCACACTCTGCTTTAGAGCAAGAAGCACGCTCTTGCTTTCTAGAGGCTCTAAGACAACAGAAAACGTGAGTGTTTTGAGAACAAAGAACGGTGGTTCCTACACATACGGACCATATCTAGTCCAACTCTGCTTCTGAAACTGATACAAAGCACTGGTTCTCTAACATCCAATGCTTGTCAGTTAAGAAGAGAAACGTGTGAGCTTCGTGAACGATGTAGTTCGTTTGAGCTGAAAAGTGACTGAACTAACCTGAAACGAAGTCGTGCTTTTGGAACACACAGAGCCTGGAATTTAACTCCATTTCTGAATGGAAACACACAGCATAGTTCTCATCGATGGATCACACTCTGCTTTAGAGCAAGAAGCACGCCCTAGCTTTCTAGAATCTCTAATACAGCTGGAAACATGAGTGTGCTCAGAACAAAAGAACGGTGTTTCCTACACTTAAGGGCCATATCTAGTTCAACTCTGCTTCTGAAACTGAAACACACCACAGGTCCTCTAACATCCAATGATTGTCAGTTAAGATGAGAAACATGTGAGCTTCGTGAACGATGTAGTTCGTTTGAGCAGTAAAGTAACTGCCCATACCTGAAAAGAAGTCTTGCTTGTAGGAAGACTCAGAGCCTGGGATTTAACTCCATTTCTGAAGTGAAACACACAGCAGAGTTCTCATCCATTGATCACACTCTGCTTTAGAGCTAGAAGCACGCTCTTGCTTTCCAGGGTCTCTAAGACAGCAGGGAATGTGAGTCTGATGAGAACAAAAGAACGGTGTGCCCTACACATACGGACCATATCTAGTACAACTCTGCCTCTGAAATTGATACAAAGCACAGGTCCTCTAACATCCAATGCTTGTCAGTTTAGATGAGAAACGTGTGAGCTTCTTGAAAGATGTAGATGGTTTGAGCTGAAGAGTGACTGCCCTTACTTGAAACGAAGTCTTCCTTGTAGGAAGACACAGAGCCTGGAATATAACTCCATTTCTGAAGGGAAACACACAGCATAGTTCTCATCGATGGATCACACTCTGCTTTAGAGCAAGAAGCACGCTCTTGCTTTCTAGAGTCTCTAATATAGCAGGAAACTTGAGTGTGCTCAGAACAAAAGAACTGTGTTTCCTACACATAGGGCCATATCTAGTTCAACTCTGCTTCTGAAACTGAAACAAACCACAGGTCCTCTAACATCCAATGCTTGTCAGTTAAGATGAGAAACGTGTGAGCTTCATGAACGACGTAGTTCGTTGGAGCAGTAAAGTAACTGCCCTTACCTGAAACGAAGTCTTGCTTGTAGGAAGACTCAGAGCCTGGGATTTAACTCCATTTCTGAAGTGAAACACACAGCAGAGTTCTCATCCATTGATCACACTCTGCTTTAGAGCTAGAAGCACGCTCTTGCTTTCCAGGGTCTCTAAGACAGCAGGAAATGTGAGTGTGATGAGAACAAAAGAAGGGTCTTCCCTATACGTACACACCATATCTAGTACAAATCTGCCTCTGAAATTGATACAAAGCACAGGTCCTCTAACATCCAATGCTTGTCATTTAAGATGAGAAACGTGTGAGCTTCGTGAACGATGGAGATCGATTGAGCTGAAGAGTGACTGCCCTTACTTGAAATGAAGTCTTGCTTGTACGAAGACACAGAGCCTGGAATACAACTCCATTTCTGAAGGGAAACACACAGCATAGTTCTCATCGATGGATCACACTCTGCTTTAGAGCAAGAAGCACGCTCTTGCTTTCTAGAGTCTCTAATACCGCAGGAAACGTGAGTGTGCTCAGAACAAATAAACAGTGTTTCCTACACATACAGGCCATATCTAGTTCAACTCTGCTTCTGAAACTGATACAAAGCACTGGTACTCTAACATTCAATGCTTGTCAGTTAAGATGAGAAACGTTTGAGCTTCGTGAACCCTGTAATTCGTTTGAGCTGAAAAGTGACTGCCCTTACCTGAAACGAAGTCGTGCTTGTAGGAACACACAGAGCCTGGAATTTAACTCCATTTCTGAATGGAAACACACAGCATAGTTCTCATCGATGGATCACACTCTGCTTTAGAGCAAGTAGCATGCTCTTGCTTTCTAGATTCTCTAATACCTCAGAAAACGTGAGTGTGCTCAGAAGAAAAGAATGGTGTTTCCTATACATACGGACCATATCTAGTTCAACTCTGCTTCTGAAACTGAAACAAACCAGAGGTCCTCTAACATCCAATGCTTCTCAGTTAAGATGAGAAACATGTGAGCTTCGTGAACGATGGTGTTCGTTTGAGCTGTAAAGTAACTGCCCATACCTGAAACGAAGTCTTGCTTGTAGGAAAACTCAGAGCCTGTGATTTAACTCCATTTCTGAAGTGAAACACACAGCAGAGTTCTCATCCATTGATCACACTCTGCTGCAGTGCCAGATGCATGCTATTGCTTTCCAGGGTCTCTAAGACAGCAGGAAATGTGAGTGTGATGAGAACAAAAGAAGGGTGTTCCCTATACATAAAGACCATATCTAGTACAACACTGCCTCTGAATTTGATACAAAGCACAGGTCCTCTAACATCCAATGCTTGTCAGTTAAGATGAGAAACATGTGAGCTTTGTGAACGATGTAATTCGTTTGAGCTATAAAGTAACTGCCCTTACTTGAATCGATGTCTTCCTTGTAGGAAGACTCTGAGCATGGGATTTAACTCCATTTCTGAAGTGAAACACACAGCAGTGTTCTCATCCATTGATCACACTCTGCTTTAGAGCAAGAAGCACGCTCTTGCTTTCTAGAGGCTCTAAGACAACAGAAAACGTGAGTGTTTTGAGAACAAAGAACGGTGGTTCCTACACATACGGACCATATCTAGTCCAACTCTGCTTCTGAAACTGATACAAAGCACTGGTTCTCTAACATCCAATGCTTGTCAGTTAAGAAGAGAAACGTGTGAGCTTCGTGAACGATGTAGTTCCTTTGAGCTGAAAAGTGACTGCCCTTACCTGAAACGAAGTCGTGCTTATAGGAACACACAGAGCCTGGAATTTAACTCCATTTCTGAATGGAAACACACAGCATATTTCTCATCGATGGATCACACTCTGCTTTAGAGCAAGAAGCATGCCCTAGCTTTCTAGAATCTCTAATACAGCTGGAAACATGAGTGTGCTCAGAACAAAAGAACGGTGTTTCCTACACTTAAGGGCCATATCTAGTTCAACTCTGCTTCTGAAACTGAAACAAACCACAGGTCCTCTAACATCCAATGCTTGTCAGTTAAGATGAGAAACATGTGAGCTTCGTGAACGATGTAGTTCGTTTGAGCAGTAAAGTAACTGCCCATACCTGAAAATAAGTCTTGCTTGTAGGAAGACTCAGAGCCTGGGATTTAACTCCATTTCTGAAGTGAAACACACAGCAGAGTTCTCATCCATTGATCACACTCTGCTTTAGAGCTAGAAGCACGCTCTTGCTTTCCAGGGTCTCTAAGACAGCAGGGAATGTGAGTCTGATGAGAACAAAAGAACGGTGTGCCCTACACATACGGACCATATCTAGTACAACTCTGCCTCTGAAATTGATACAAAACCCTCTTCCTCTAACATCCAATGCTTGTCAGTTAAGATGAGAAACGTGTGAGCTTAGTGAACCATGTAATTCGTTTGAGCTGAAAAGTGACTGCCCTTACCTGAAATGAAGTCGTGCTTGTAGGAACACACAGAGCCTGGAATTTAACTCCATTTCTGAAGGGAAACACACAGCATAGTTCTCATTGATGGATCACACTCTCCTTTAGAGCAAGTAGCATGCTCTTGCTTTCTAGATTCTCCAATACCTCAGAAAACATGAGTGTGCTCAGAACAAAAAAACAGTGTTTCCTACACATACAGACCATATCTACTTCAACTCTGCTTCTGAAACTGAAACAAACCAGAGGTCCTCTAACATCCAATGCTTCTCAGTTAAGTTGAGAAACATGTGAGCTTCATGAACGATGGTGTTCGTTTGAGCTGTAAAGTAACTGCCCTTACCTGAAACGAAGTCTTGCTTGTAGGAAAACTCAGAGCCTGGGATTTAACTCCATTTCTGAAGTGAAACACACAACAGAGTTCTCATCCATTGATCACACTCTGCTTTAGAGCAAGAAGCACGCCCTAGCTTTCTAGAGTCTCTAAGACAGCAAGAAACATGAGTTTGCTGAGAACAAATGAACGGTGTTTCCTACACATACAGACCATATCTAGTCCAACTCTGCTTCTGAAACTGATACAAAGCCCTGGTCCTCTAACATTCAAGGCTTGACAGTTAAGATTAGAAACGTGTGAGCTTCGTGAACGATGTTGTTCTTTTAATCTGAAAAATGACTGCTCTTACTTGAAATGAAGTCTTGCTTGTAGGAAGACACAGAGTCTGGGATTTAACTCCATTTCTGAAGGGAAACACACAGCATAGTTCTCATCCATGGATCACACTCTGCTTTAGAGTGAGAAGCACGCCCTTGCTTTCTTGAGTCTCTAAGACAGCAGGAAACGTGAGTGTGCTGAGAACAAAGGAACGGTGTTTCCTACACATACGGACCATATCTAGTCGAACTCTGCTTCTTAAACTGATACAAAGCACTGGTCCTCTAACATCCAATGCTTGTCTGTTAAGAAGAGAAATGTGTGAGCTCAGTAAACGATGTAGTTCGTTTGAGCTGAAAAGTGACTGCCGTTACCTGAAACGAAGTCTTGCTTGTAGGAAGACACAGAGATTGAGATTTAACTCCATTTATGAAGGGAAACACACAGCATAGTTCTCATCCATGGATCACACTCTGCTTTAGAGCGAGAAGCACGCTCTTGCTTTCTGGAGTCTCTAACACAGCAGGAAACATGAGTGTGCTGAGAACAAAAGAACGGTGTTTCCTACACATACGGACCATATCTAGTCCAACTCTTCTTCTGAAACTGATACAAATCACTGGTCCTCTAACATCCAATGCTTGTCTGTTAAGATGGGAAACGTGTGAGCTTCATGAACCATGTAGTTTGTTTGAGGAGAAAAGTGACTGCCCTTACCTTAACGAAGTCTCGTTTGTAGGAAGACTCAGAGCCTGGGATTTAGCTCCATTTCTGAAGTGAAACACACAGCAGTGTTCTCATCCATTGATCATACTCTGCTTTAGAACAAGAAGCACGCTCTTGCTTTCTAGAGTCTCTAAGACAGCAGGAAACGTGAGTGTGCTGAGAACAAAAGAACGGTGTTTCCTACACATACGGACCAAATCTAGTCCAACTCTGCTTCTGAAACTGATACAAAGCACTGGTCCTCTAACATCCTATGCTTGTCAGTTAGGATGAAAAACATGTGAGCTTTGTGAATGATGTAGTTCTTTTGAAGTGAAAAGTGACTTCCCTTACCTGAAACGAAGTCTTGCTTGTAGTAAGACACAGAGCCTGGGATTTAACTCCATTTCTGAAAGGAAACACACAGCATTTTTCTCATCCATGGATCACACTCTGCTTTAGAGCAAGAAGCACACTCTTGCTTTTAAGTCTCTAATATAGCAGGTAATTTGAGTGTGCCCAGAACAAAAGAACGGTGTTTCCAACACATACAGACCATATGTAGTCCAAATCTGCTTCTGAAACTGATACAAAGCACTGACCCTCTAACATCCAATGCTTGTCAGTTAAGATGAGAAACGTGTGAGCTTTGTGAACGATGTAGTTCGTTTGAGCAGAAAAGTGACTGCCTTTACCTGAATCGAAGTCTTGCTTGTAGGAAGACTCAGAGCCTGGGATTTAACTCCATTTCTGAAGTGAAACACACAGCAGTGTAATCATCCATTGATCACACTCTGCTTTAGAACAAGAAGCACGCTCTTGCTTTCTAGAGTCTCTAAGACAGCAGGAAACGTGTGTGTGCTAAGAACAAAAGAACGGTGTTTCCTACACATACAGACCATACATAGTCCAAATCTGCTTCTGAAACTGATACAAAGCACTAACCCTCTAACATCCAATGCTTGTCAGTTAAGATGAGAAACGTGTGAGCTTCTTGAACGATGTAGTTCGTTTGAGCAGAAAAGTGACTGCCCTTACCTGAATCGAAGTCTTGCTTGTAGGAAGACTCACAGCCTGGGATTTAACTCCATTTCTGAAGTGAAACACACAGCAGTGTTCTCATCCATGGATCACACTCTGCTTTAGAACAAGAAGCACGCTCTTGCTTTCTAGAGTCTCTAAGACAGCAGGAAACGTGATTTTGCTGAGAACAAAAGAACTGTGTTTCCTACTCGTACGGACCATATCTAGTCCAACTCTGCTTCTTAAACTGATACAAAGCACTGGTCCTCTAACATCCAATGCTTGTCTGTTAAGATGAGAAACGTGTGAGCTCCGTGAACGATGTAGTTCGTTTGAGCTGAAAAGTGACTGCCCTTACCTGAAACAAATTCTTGCTTGTAGGAAGACACAGAGCCTGGGATTTAACTCCATTTCTGAAGGGAAACACACAGCAGA
This sequence comes from Onychomys leucogaster, assembly GCA_949786385.1. Classification (NCBI taxonomy): domain Eukaryota; kingdom Metazoa; phylum Chordata; class Mammalia; order Rodentia; family Cricetidae; genus Onychomys; species Onychomys leucogaster. The sequence continues at coordinate 36,495 of CATKUP010000694.1, forward strand.
GTTCTCATTCATTGATCACACTCTGCTTTAGAGCAAGAAGCACGCTCTTGCTTTCTAGTGTCTCTAATACAGCAGGAAACTTGAGTGTGCTCAGAACAAAAGAACGGTGTTTCCTACACATACGGGCCATATCTAGTTCAACTCTGCTTCTGAATCTGAAACAAACCACAGGACATCAAACATCCAATGCTTGTCAGTTAAGTTGAGAAACGTGTGAGCTTTGTGAACGATGTTGTTCGATTCACCTGTAAAGTAACTGCCCTTACCTGAAACGAAGTCTTGCTTGTAGGAAGACTCAGAGCCTGGGATTTAACTCCATTTCTGAAGGGAAACACACAGCAGAGTTCTCATATATAGATCACACTCTGCTTTAGAACAAGAAGCACGCTCTTGCTTTCCAGGGTCTCTAAGACAGCAGGGAATGTGAGTCTGATGAGAACAAAAGAACGGTGTGCCCTACACATACGGACCATATCTAGTACAACTCTGCCTCTGAAATTGATACAAAACCCTCTTCCTCTAACATCCAATGCTTGTCAGTTAAGATGAGAAACGTGTGAGCTTAGTGAACCATGTAATTCGTTTGAGCTGAAAAGTGACTGCCCTTACCTGAAATGAAGTCGTGCTTGTAGGAACACACAGAGCCTGGAATTTAACTCCATTTCTGAAGGGAAACACACAGCATAGTTCTCATTGATGGATCACACTCTCCTTTAGAGCAAGTAGCATGCTCTTGCTTTCTAGATTCTCTAATACCTCAGAAAACATGAGTGTGCTCAGAACAAAAAAACAGTGTTTCCTACACATACAGACCATATCTACTTCAACTCTGCTTCTGAAACTGAAACAAACCAGAGGTCCTCTAACATCCAATGCTTCTCAGTTAAGTTGAGAAACATGTGAGCTTCATGAACGATGGTGTTCGTTTGAGCTGTAAAGTAACTGCCCTTACCTGAAACGAAGTCTTGCTTGTAGGAAAACTCAGAGCCTGGGATTTAACTCCATTTCTGAAGTGAAACACACAACAGAGTTCTCATCCATTGATCACACTCTGCTTTAGAGCAAGAAGCACGCCCTAGCTTTCTAGAGTCTCTAAGACAGCAAGAAACATGAGTTTGCTGAGAACAAATGAACGGTGTTTCCTACACATACAGACCATATCTAGTCCAACTCTGCTTCTGAAACTGATACAAAGCCCTGGTCCTCTAACATTCAAGGCTTGACAGTTAAGATTAGAAACGTGTGAGCTTCGTGAACGATGTTGTTCTTTTAATCTGAAAAATGACTGCTCTTACTTGAAATGAAGTCTTGCTTGTAGGAAGACACAGAGCCTGGAATTTAACTCCATTTCTGAAGGGAAACACACAGCATAGTTCTCTTTGATGGATCACAGTCTGATTTAGAGCAAGAAGCACGCTCTTGCTTTCTAGAGTCTCTAATACAGCCGGAAACATGAGTGTGCTCAGAACAAAAGAACGGTGTTTCCTACACATACGGGCCATATCTCGTTCAACTCTGCTTCTGAAACTGAAACAAACCACAGGTCCTCTAACATCCAATGCTTGTCAGTTAAGATGAGAAACGTGTGAGCTTCATGAACGATGTAGTTCGTTGGAGCAGTAAAGTAACTGCCTTTAACTGAAACGAAGTCTCCCTTGTAGGAAGACTCAGAGCCTGGGATTTAACTCCATTTCTGAAGTGAAACACACAGCAGAGTTCTCATCCATTGATCACACTCTGCTTTATAGCCAGAAGCACGCTCTTGCTTTCCAGTGTCTCTAAGACTGCAGGAAATGTGAGTGTGATGAGAACAAAAGAAGGGTGTTCCCTATACGTACAGACCATATCTAGTACAAATCTGCCTCTGAAATTGATACAAAGCACAAATCCTCTAACATCCAATGCTTGTCATTTAAGATGAGAAACGTGTGAGCGTCGTGAACGATGTAGATCGTTTGAGCTGAAGAGTGACAGCCCTTACTTGAAACGAAGTCTTGCTTGTAGTAAGACACAGAGCCAGGAATATAACTCCATTTCTGAAGGGAAACACACAGCATAGTTCTCATCAATGGATCACACTCTGCTTTAGAGCAAGAAGCACACTCTTGCTTTTAAGTCTCTAATATAGCAGGTAATTTGAGTGTGCCCAGAACAAAAGAACGGTGTTTCCAACACATACAGACCATATGTAGTCCAAATCTGCTTCTGAAACTGATACAAAGCACTGACCCTCTAACATCCAATGCTTGTCAGTTAAGATGAGAAACGTGTGAGCTTTGTGAACGATGTAGTTCGTTTGAGCAGAAAAGTGACTGCCTTTACCTGAATCGAAGTCTTGCTTGTAGGAAGACTCAGAGCCTGGGATTTAACTCCATTTCTGAAGTGAAACACACAGCAGTGTAATCATCCATTGATCACACTCTGCTTTAGAACAAGAAGCACGCTCTTGCTTTCTAGAGTCTCTAAGACAGCAGGAAACGTGTGTGTGCTAAGAACAAAAGAACGGTGTTTCCTACACATACAGACCATACATAGTCCAAATCTGCTTCTGAAACTGATACAAAGCACTAACCCTCTAACATCCAATGCTTGTCAGTTAAGATGAGAAACGTGTGAGCTTCTTGAACGATGTAGTTCGTTTGAGCAGAAAAGTGACTGCCCTTACCTGAATCGAAGTCTTGCTTGTAGGAAGACTCACAGCCTGGGATTTAACTCCATTTCTGAAGTGAAACACACAGCAGTGTTCTCATCCATGGATCACACTCTGCTTTAGAACAAGAAGCACGCTCTTGCTTTCTAGAGTCTCTAAGACAGCAGGAAACGTGATTTTGCTGAGAACAAAAGAACTGTGTTTCCTACTCGTACGGACCATATCTAGTCCAACTCTGCTTCTTAAACTGATACAAAGCACTGGTCCTCTAACATCCAATGCTTGTCTGTTAAGATGAGAAACGTGTGAGCTCCGTGAACGATGTAGTTCGTTTGAGCTGAAAAGTGACTGCCCTTACCTGAAACAAATTCTTGCTTGTAGGAAGACACAGAGCCTGGGATTTAACTCCATTTCTGAAGGGAAACACACAGCAGAGTTCTCATTCATTGATCACACTCTGCTTTAGAGCAAGAAGCACGCTCTTGCTTTCTAGTGTCTCTAATACAGCAGGAAACTTGAGTGTGCTCAGAACAAAAGAACGGTGTTTCCTACACATACGGGCCATATCTAGTTCAACTCTGCTTCTGAATCTGAAACAAACCACAGGACATCAAACATCCAATGCTTGTCAGTTAAGTTGAGAAACGTGTGAGCTTTGTGAACGATGTTGTTCGATTCACCTGTAAAGTAACTGCCCTTACCTGAAACGAAGTCTTGCTTGTAGGAAGACTCAGAGCCTGGGATTTAACTCCATTTCTGAAGGGAAACACACAGCAGAGTTCTCATATATAGATCACACTCTGCTTTAGAACAAGAAGCACGCTCTTGCTTTCCAGGGTCTCTAAGACAGCAGGGAATGTGAGTCTGATGAGAACAAAAGAACGGTGTGCCCTACACATACGGACCATATCTAGTACAACTCTGCCTCTGAAATTGATACAAAACCCTCTTCCTCTAACATCCAATGCTTGTCAGTTAAGATGAGAAACGTGTGAGCTTAGTGAACCATGTAATTCGTTTGAGCTGAAAAGTGACTGCCCTTACCTGAAATGAAGTCGTGCTTGTAGGAACACACAGAGCCTGGAATTTAACTCCATTTCTGAAGGGAAACACACAGCATAGTTCTCATTGATGGATCACACTCTCCTTTAGAGCAAGTAGCATGCTCTTGCTTTCTAGATTCTCTAATACCTCAGAAAACATGAGTGTGCTCAGAACAAAAAAACAGTGTTTCCTACACATACAGACCATATCTACTTCAACTCTGCTTCTGAAACTGAAACAAACCAGAGGTCCTCTAACATCCAATGCTTCTCAGTTAAGTTGAGAAACATGTGAGCTTCATGAACGATGGTGTTCGTTTGAGCTGTAAAGTAACTGCCCTTACCTGAAACGAAGTCTTGCTTGTAGGAAAACTCAGAGCCTGGGATTTAACTCCATTTCTGAAGTGAAACACACAACAGAGTTCTCATCCATTGATCACACTCTGCTTTAGAGCAAGAAGCACGCCCTAGCTTTCTAGAGTCTCTAAGACAGCAAGAAACATGAGTTTGCTGAGAACAAATGAACGGTGTTTCCTACACATACAGACCATATCTAGTCCAACTCTGCTTCTGAAACTGATACAAAGCCCTGGTCCTCTAACATTCAAGGCTTGACAGTTAAGATTAGAAACGTGTGAGCTTCGTGAACGATGTTGTTCTTTTAATCTGAAAAATGACTGCTCTTACTTGAAATGAAGTCTTGCTTGTAGGAAGACACAGAGCCTGGAATTTAACTCCATTTCTGAAGGGAAACACACAGCATAGTTCTCTTTGATGGATCACAGTCTGATTTAGAGCAAGAAGCACGCTCTTGCTTTCTAGAGTCTCTAATACAGCCGGAAACATGAGTGTGCTCAGAACAAAAGAACGGTGTTTCCTACACATACGGGCCATATCTCGTTCAACTCTGCTTCTGAAACTGAAACAAACCACAGGTCCTCTAACATCCAATGCTTGTCAGTTAAGATGAGAAACGTGTGAGCTTCATGAACGATGTAGTTCGTTGGAGCAGTAAAGTAACTGCCTTTAACTGAAACGAAGTCTCCCTTGTAGGAAGACTCAGAGCCTGGGATTTAACTCCATTTCTGAAGTGAAACACACAGCAGAGTTCTCATCCATTGATCACACTCTGCTTTATAGCCAGAAGCACGCTCTTGCTTTCCAGTGTCTCTAAGACTGCAGGAAATGTGAGTGTGATGAGAACAAAAGAAGGGTGTTCCCTATACGTACAGACCATATCTAGTACAAATCTGCCTCTGAAATTGATACAAAGCACAAATCCTCTAACATCCAATGCTTGTCATTTAAGATGAGAAACGTGTGAGCGTCGTGAACGATGTAGATCGTTTGAGCTGAAGAGTGACAGCCCTTACTTGAAACGAAGTCTTGCTTGTAGTAAGACACAGAGCCAGGAATATAACTCCATTTCTGAAGGGAAACACACAGCATAGTTCTCATCAATGGATCACACTCTGCTTTAGAGCAAGAAGCACTATCTTGCTTTCTAGAGTCTCTAATACAGCAGGAAACTTGAGTGTGCTCAGAACAAAAGAACTGTGTTTCCTACACATAGGGCCATATCTAGTTCAACTCTGCTTCTGAAACTGAAACAAACCACAGGTCCTCTAACATCCAATGCTTGTCAGTTATGATGAGAAACGTGTGAGCTTCGTGAACGATGGAGTTCGTTTGAGCTGTAAAGTAACTGCCCTTACCTGAAACGAACTCTTGCTTGTAGGCAGACTCAGAGCCTGGGATTTAACTCCATTTCTGAAGTGAAACACACAACAGAGTTCTCATCCATTCATCACACTCTGCTTTAGAGCAAGAAGCACGCCGTAGCTTTCTAGAGTCTCGAAGACAGCAGGAATGTTGAGTTTGCTGAGAACAAATGAACGGTGTTACCTACATATACGGACCATATCTAGTCCAACTCTGCTTCTGAAACTGATACAAAGCATTGGTCCTCTAATATTCAATGCTTGTCAGTTAAGATGAGAAACGTGTGAGCTTCGTGAACGATGAAGTTCGTTTGATCAGAAAATTGACTGCCCTTTCTTGAACGAAGTCTATCTTGTAGGAAGACACAGAGCCAGGAATTTATCTCCATTTCTAAAAGGGAAACACACAGCATAGTTCTCTTCGATGGATCACAGTCTGCTTTAGAGCAAGAAGCACGCTCTTGCTTTCTAGAGTCTCTAATACAGCCAGAAACATGAGTGTGCTCAGAACAAAAGAACGGTGTTTCCTACACATACTGGCCATATCTCGTTCAAATCTGCTTCTGAAACTGAAACAAACCACAGGTCCTCTAACATCCAATGCTTGTCAGTTAAGATGAAAAACGTGTGAGCTTCATGAATGATGTAGTTCGTTGGAGCAGTAAAGTAACTGCCCTTACCTGAAACGAAGTCTCGCTTGTAGGAAGACTCAGAGCATGGGATTTAACTATATTTTGAAGTGAAACACACAGCAGAGTTCTCATCCATTGATAACCCTCTGCTTTAGAGCAAGAAGCACGCTCTTGCTTTCTAGATTCTCTAAGACAGCAGAAAACGTGAGTGTGCTGAGAACCAAAGAACGGTGGTTTCTACACATACGGACCATATCTAGTCCAACTCTGCTTCTGAAACTGATACAAAGCTCTGGTCCTCTAACATGCAATGCTTGTCAGTTAAGATGAGAAACGTGTGAGCTTTGTGAACGATGTAGTTCGTTTGAGCTGAAAAGTGACTGCCCTTACCTGAAACGAAGTCGTGCTTGTAGGAACACACAGATCTTGGAATTTAACTCCATTTCTGAAGGGAAACACACAGCCTAGTTCTCATCGATGGATCACACTCTGCTTTAGAGCAAGAAGCATGCTCTTGCTTTCTAGAGTCTCTAATACCGCAGGAAACGTGAATGTGCTCAGAAGAGAAAAACGGTGTTTTCTATACATACGGACCATATCTAGTTCAATACTGCTTCTGAAACTGAAACAAACCAGAGGTCCTCTAACATCCAATGCTTCTCAGTTAAGATGAGACACATGTGAGCTTCGTGAAGGATGGAGTTCATTTGAGCTGTAAAGTAACTGCCCTTACCTGAAACGTAGACTTGCTTGTAGGAAGAGTCAGAGCCTGGGATTTAACTCCATTTCTGAAGTGAAACACACAACAGAGTTCTCATCCATTGATCACACTCTGCTTTAGAGCCAGAAACACGCCCAAGATTTCTAGAGTCTCTAAGACAGCAAGAAATATGACTTTGCTTAGAACAAATGAACGGTGTTTTCTACACATACGGACCATATCTAGTCCAACTCTGATTCTGAAACTGATACAAAGCACAGGTCCTCTAACATCCAATGCTTGTCAGTTAAGATGAGAAACGTGTGAGCTTCGTGAACGATGTAGATCGTTTAAGCTGAAAAGTGACTACCCTTACTTGAAACGAAGTCTTGCTTGTAGGAAGACACAGAGCCTGAGATTTAACTCCATTTCTGAAGGGAAACACACAGCAGAGTTCTCATTCATTGATCACACTCTGCTTTAGAGCAAGAAGCACGCTCTTGCTTTCTAGAGTCTCTAATACAGCATGAAACTTGAGTGTGCTCAGAACAAAAGAACGGCTTTTCCTACACATACGGGCCATATCTAGTTCAACTCTGCTTCTGAATCTGAAACAAACCACAGGACATCAAACATCCAATGCTTGTCAGTTAAGTTGAGAAACGTGTGAGCTTTGTGAACGATGTGGTTCGATTCAGCTGTAAAGTAACTGCCCTTACCTGAAACGAAGTCTTGCTTGTAGGAAGACTCAGAGCCTGGGATTTAACTCCATTTCTGAAGGGAAACACACAGCAGAGTTCTCATATATAGATCACACTCTGCTTTAGAGCAAGTAGCACGCTCTTGCTTTCTAGAGTCTCTAAGACAGCAGGAAACATGAGTGTGCTGAGAACAAAAGAACGGTGTTCCCTACACATACGGACCATATCTAGTACAACTCTGCCTCTGAAATTGATACAAAGCACAGTTCCTCTAACATCCAATGCTTGTCAGTTAAGATGAGAAACGTGTGAGCTTCGTGAACGATGTAGTTCGTTTGAGCTGAAAAGTGACTGCCTTTACTTGAAACGAAGGCTTGCTTCTAGGAAGACACAGAGCCTGGAATATAACTCCATTTCTGAAGGGAAACACACAGCAGAGTTCTCATTCATTGATCACACTCTGCTTTAGAGCAAGAAGCACGCTCTTGCTTTCTAGAGTCTCTAATACAGCATGAAACTTGAGTGTGCTCAGAACAAAAGAACGGTTTTTCCTACACATATGGGCCATATCTAGTTCAACTCTGCTTCTGAATCTGAAACAAACCACAGGTCATCAAACATCCAATGCTTGTCAGTTAACATGTGAAACGTGTGAGCTTCATGAACAATGTAGGTCGTTTGAGCTGATAAGTTACTGCCCTTAGCTGAAACGAAGTCTTGCTTGTAGGAAGACACAGAGCCTGGGATTTAACTCCATTTCTGAAGGGAAACACACAGCAGAGTTCTCATTCATTGATCACACTCTGCTTTAGAGCAAGAAGCACGCTCTTGCTTTCTAGAGTCTCTAATACAGCATGAAACTTGAGTGTGCTCAGAACAAAAGAACGGTTTTTCCTACACATATGGGCCATATCTAGTTCAACTCTGCTTCTGAATCTGAAACAAACCACAGGTCATCAAACATCCAATGCTTGTCAGTTAAGATGAGAAACGTGTGAGCTTTGTGAATGATGTTGTTCGTTTCAGCTGTAAAGAAACTGCCCTTACCTGAAACGAAGACTTGCTTGAAGGAAGTCTCAGAGCATGGGATTTAACTCCATTTCTGAAGGGAAACACACAGCAGAGTTCTCATATATAGATCACACTCTGCTTTAGAGCAAGTAGCACGCTCTTGCTTTCTAGAGTCTCTAAGACAGCAGGAAACATGAGTGTGCTGAGAACAAAAGAACGGTGTTCCCTACACATACGGACCATATCTATTACAACTCTGCCTCTGAAATTGATACAAAGCACAGGTCCTCTAACATCCAATGCTTGTCATTTAAGATGAGAAACGTGTGAGCCTAGTGAACCATGTAGTTCGTTTCAGCTAAAAAGAGACTGCCCTTACCTGAAAAGAAGTAGTGCTTGCAGGAAGACACAGAGCCTGGAATTTACCTCCATTTCTGAAGCGAAACACACAGAATAGTGCTCATCCATGGATCACACTCTGCTTTAGAGCAAGAAGCACGCTCTTGCTTTCTAGAGTCTCTAAGACAACAGAAAACGTGAGTGTGCTGAGAACAAAAGAACGGTGGTTTCTTCACATACGGACCATATCTAGTCCAACTCTGCTTCTGAAACTGATACAAAGCCCTAGTCCTCTAACATGCAATGCTTGTCAGTTAAGATGAGAAACGTGTGAGCTTCGTGAACGATGTAGTTCGTTTGAGCTAAAAAGAGACTGCCCTTACCTGAAACGAAGTAGTGCTTGCAGGAAGACTCAGAGCCTCGAATTTACCTCCATTTCTGAAGGGAAACACACAGAATAGTGCTCATCCATGGATCACACTCTGCTTTAGAGCAAGAAGCACGCTCTTGCTTTCTAGAGTCTCTAAGACAGCAGAAAACGTGAGTGTGCTGAGAACAAAAGAACGGTGGTTTCTCCACATACGGACCATATCTAGTCCAACTCTGCTTCTGAAACTGATACAAAGCTCTAGTCCTCTAACATGCAATGCTTGTCAGTTAAGATGAGAAACGTGTGAGCTTCGTGAACGATGTAGTTCGTTTGAGCTGAAAAGTGACTGCCCTTACCTGAAACGAAGTCGTGCTTGTAGGAACACACAGATCTTGGAATTTAACTCCATTTCTGAAGGGAAACACACAGCCTAGTTCTCATCGATGGATCACACTCTGCTTTAGAGCAAGAAGCATGCTCTTGCTTTCTAGAGTCTCTAATACCGCAGGAAACGTGAATGTGCTCAGAAGAGAAAAATGGTGTTTTCTATACACACGGACCATATCTAGTTCAATACTGCTTCTGAAACTGAAACAAACCAGAGGTCCTCTAACATCCAATGCTTCTCAGTTAAGAAGAGACACATGTGAGCTTCGTGAAGGATGGAGTTCGTTTGAGCTGTAAAGTAACTGCCCTTACCTGAAACGAAGTCTTGCTTGTAGGATGACTCAGAGCCTGGGATTTAACTCCATTTCTGAAGTGAAACACACAACAGAGTTCTCATCCACTGATAACACTCTGCTTTAGAGCCAGAAGCACGCCCTAGCTTTCTAGAGTCTCTAAGACAGCAAGAAATATGACTTTGCTTAGAACAAATGAACGGTGTTTTCTACACATACGGACCATATCTAGTCCAACTCTTCTTCTGAAACTGATACAAAGCACTGGTCCTCTAACATCCAATGCTGGTCAGTTAAGATGGGAAACGTGTGAGCTTCATGAACGACGTAATTCGTTTGACAGAAAAGTAACTGCCCTTACCTTAAACGAAGTCTTGCTTGTAGGAAGACACAGAGTCTGGGATTTAACTCCATTTCTGAAGGGAAACACACAGCATAGTTCTCATCCATGGATCACACTCTGCTTTAGAGTGAGAAGCACGCCCTTGCTTTCTTGAGTCTCTAAGACAGCAGGAAACGTGAGTGTGCTGAGAACAAAGGAACGGTGTTTCCTACACATACGGACCATATCTAGTCCAACTCTTCTTCTGAAACTGATACAAATCACTGGTCCTCTAACATCCAATGCTTGTCTGTTAAGATGGGAAACGTGTGAGCTTCATGAACCATGTAGTTTGTTTGAGGAGAAAAGTGACTGCCCTTACCTTAAACGAAGTCTCGTTTGTAGGAAGACTCAGAGCCTGGGATTTAGCTCCATTTCTGAAGTGAAACACACAGCAGTGTTCTCATCCATTGATCATACTCTGCTTTAGAACAAGAAGCACGCTCTTGCTTTCTAGAGTCTCTAAGACAGCAGGAAACGTGAGTGTGCTGAGAACAAAAGAACGGTGTTTCCTACACATACGGACCAAATCTAGTCCAACTCTGCTTCTGAAACTGATACAAAGCACTGGTCCTCTAACATCCTATGCTTGTCAGTTAGGATGAAAAACATGTGAGCTTTGTGAATGATGTAGTTCTTTTGAAGTGAAAAGTGACTTCCCTTACCTGAAACGAAGTCTTGCTTGTAGTAAGACACAGAGCCTGGGATTTAACTCCATTTCTGAAAGGAAACACACAGCATTTTTCTCATCCATGGATCACACTCTGCTTTAGAGCAAGAAGCACACTCTTGCTTTTAAGTCTCTAATATAGCAGGTAATTTGAGTGTGCCCAGAACAAAAGAACGGTGTTTCCAACACATACAGACCATATGTAGTCCAAATCTGCTTCTGAAACTGATACAAAGCACTGACCCTCTAACATCCAATGCTTGTCAGTTAAGATGAGAAACGTGTGAGCTTTGTGAACGATGTAGTTCGTTTGAGCAGAAAAGTGACTGCCTTTACCTGAATCGAAGTCTTGCTTGTAGGAAGACTCAGAGCCTGGAATTTAACTCCATTTCTGAAGTGAAACACACAGCAGTGTAATCATCCATTGATCACACTCTGGTTTAGAACAAGAAGCACGCTCTTGCTTTCTAGAGTCTCTAAGACAGCAGGAAACGTGTGTGTGCTAAGAACAAAAGAACGGTGTTTCCTACACATACAGACCATACATAGTCCAAATCTGCTTCTGAAACTGATACAAAGCACTAACCCTCTAACATCCAATGCTTGTCAGTTAAGATGAGAAACGTGTGAGCTTCTTGAACGATGTAGTTCGTTTGAGCAGAAAAGTGACTGCCCTTACCTGAATCGAAGTCTTGCTTGTAGGAAGACTCACAGCCTGGGATTTAACTCCATTTCTGAAGTGAAACACACAGCAGTGTTCTCATCCATGGATCACACTCTGCTTTAGAACAAGAAGCACGCTCTTGCTTTCTAGAGTCTCTAAGACAGCAGGAAACGTGATTTTGCTGAGAACAAAAGAACTGTGTTTCCTACTCGTACGGACCATATCTAGTCCAACTCTGCTTCTTAAACTGATACAAAGCACTGGTCCTCTAACATCCAATGCTTGTCTGTTAAGATGAGAAACGTGTGAGCTCCGTGAACGATGTAGTTCGTTTGAGCTGAAAAGTGACTGCCCTTACCTGAAACAAATTCTTGCTTGTAGGAAGACACAGAGCCTGGGATTTAACTCCATTTCTGAAGGGAAACACACAGCAGAGTTCTCATTCATTGATCACACTCTGCTTTAGAGCAAGAAGCACGCTCTTGCTTTCTAGTGTCTCTAATACAGCAGGAAACTTGAGTGTGCTCAGAACAAAAGAACGGTGTTTCCTACACATACGGGCCATATCTAGTTCAACTCTGCTTCTGAATCTGAAACAAACCACAGGACATCAAACATCCAATGCTTGTCAGTTAAGTTGAGAAACGTGTGAGCTTTGTGAACGATGTTGTTCGATTCACCTGTAAAGTAACTGCCCTTACCTGAAACGAAGTCTTGCTTGTAGGAAGACTCAGAGCCTGGGATTTAACTCCATTTCTGAAGGGAAACACACAGCAGAGTTCTCATATATAGATCACACTCTGCTTTAGAGCAAGAAGCACGCTCTTGCTTTCTAGAGTCTCTAAGACAGCAGGAAACATGAGTGTGAGGAGAACAAAAGAACGGTGTTCCCTACACATACGGACCATATCTAGTACAACTCTGCTCTGAAATTGATACAAAGCACAGTTCCTCTAACATCCAATGCTTGTCAGTTAAGATGAGAAACCTGTGAGCTTCGTGAACGATGTAGATCGTTTGAGCTGAAAAGTGACTGCCCTTACTTGAAATGAAGTCTTGCATCTAGGAAGACACAGAGTCTGGAATATAACTCCATTTCTGAAGGGAAACACACAGCAGAGTTCTCATTCATTGATCACACTCTGCTTTAGAGCAAGAAGCACGCTCTTGCTTTCTAGAGTCTCTAATACAGGATGAAACTTGAGTGTGCTCAGAACAAAAGAACGGATTTTCCTACACATATGGGCCATATCTAGTTCAACTCTGCTTCTGAATCTGAAACAAACCACAGGTCATCAAACATCCAATGCTTGTCAGTTAAGATGAGAAACGTGTGAGCTTTGTGAACGATGTTGTTCGTTTCAGCTGTAAAGAAACTGCCCTTACCTGAAACGAAGTCTTGCTTGAAGGAAGTCTCAGAGCATGGGATTTAACTCCATTTCTGAAGGGAAACACACAGCAGAGTTCTCATATATAGATCACACTCTGCTTTAGAACAAGTAGCACGCTCTTGCTTTCTAGAGTCTCTAAGACAGCAGGAAACATGAGTGTGCTGAGAACAAAAGAACGGTGTTCCCTACACATACGGACCATATCTAGTACAACTCTGCCTCTGAAATTGATACAAAGCACAGGTCCTCTAACATCCAATGCTTGTCATTTAAGATGAGAAACGTGTGAGCTTCGTGAACCATGTAGTTCGTTTCAGCTAAAAAGAGACTGCCCTTACCTGAAACGAAGTAGTGCTTGCAGGAAGACACAGAGCCTGGAATTTAATTCCATTTCTGAAGGGAAACACACAGAATAGTGCTCATCCATGGATCACACTCTGCTTTAGAGCAAGAAGCATGCTCTTGCTTTCTAGAGTCTCTAAGACAGCAGAAAACGTGAGTGTGCTGAGAACAAAAGAATGGTGGTTTCTTCACATATGGACCATATCTAGTCCAACTCTGCTTCTGAAACTGATACAAAGCTCTAGTCCTCTAACATGCAATGCTTGTCAGTTAAGATGAGAAACGTGTGAGCTTCGTGAACGATGTAGTTCGTTTGAGCTGAAAAGTGACTGCCCTTACCTGAAACGAAGTCGTGCTTGTAGGAACACACAGATCTTGGAATTTAAATCCATTTCTGAAGGGAAACACACAGCCTAGTTCTCATCGATGGATCACACTCTGCTTTAGAGCAAGAAGCATGCTCTTGCTTTCTAGAGTCTCTAATACCGCAGAAAACGTGAGTGTGCTCAGAATAAAAGAACGGTGTTTCCTATACATACGGACCATATCTAGTTCAAATCTGCTTCTGAAACTGAAACAAACCAGAGGTCCTCTAACATCCAATGCTTCTCAGTTAAGATGGGAAACATGTGAGCTTCGTGAAGGATGGAGTTTGTTTGAGCTGTAAAGTAACTGCCCTTACCTGAAACGAAGTCTTGCTTGTAGGAAGACTCAGAGCCTGGGATTTAACTCCATTACTGAAGGGAAACACACAGCAGAGTTCTAATTCATTGATCACACTCTGCTTTAGAGCAAAAAGCACGCTCTTGCTTTCTAGAGTCTCTAATACAGCAGGAAACTTGAGTGTGCTCAGAACAAAAGAATGGTGTTTCCTACACATATGGGCCATATCTAGTTCAACTCTGCTTCTGAATCTGAAACAAACCACAGGTCATCAAACATCCAATGCTTGTCAGTTAAGATGAGAAACGTGTGAACTTTGTGAACGATGTTGTTCATTTCAGCTGTAAAGAAACTGCCCTTACCTGAAACGAAGTCTTGCTTGAAGGAAGTCTCAGAGCATGGGATTTAACTCCATTTCTGAAGGGAAACACACAGCAGAGTTCTCATATATAGATCACACTCTGCTTTAGAGCAAGAAGCACGCTCTTGCTTTCTAGAGTCTCTAAGACAGCAGGAAACCTGAGTGTGCTGAGAACAAAAGAACGGTGTTCCCTACACATACAGACCATATCTAGTACAACTCTGCCTCTGAAATTGATACAAAGCACAGGTCCTCTAACATCCAATGCTTGTCATTTAAGATGAGAAACGTGTGAGCTTCGTGAACCATGTAGTTCGTTTCAGCTAAAAAGTGACTGCCCTTACCTGAAACGAAGTAGTGCTTGCAGGAAGACACAGAGCCTGGAATTTACCTCCATTTCTGAAGGGAAACACACAGAATAGTGCTCAACCATGGATCACACTCTGCTTTAGAGCAAGAAGCACGCTCTTGCTTTCTAGAGTCTCTAAAATAGCAGGAAACGTGAGTGTGCTCAGAACAAAAAAAAATGGTGTTTCCTACACATACGGGCCATATCTATTTCAACTCTGCTTCTGAAACTGATACAAAGCACTGGTCCTCTAACATCCAATGCTTCTCAGTTAAGATGGGAAACATGTGAGCTTCGTGAAGGATGGAGTTCGTTTGAGCTGTAAAGAAACTGCCCTTACCTGAAACGAAGTCTTGCTTGTAGGAAGCCTCAGAGCCTGGGATTTAACTCCATTACTGAAGGGAAACACACAGCAGAGTTCTCATTCATTGATCACACTCTGCTTTAGAGCAAGAAGCACGCTCTTGCTTTCTAGAGTCTCTAATACAGCAGGAAACTTGAGTGTGCTCAGAACAAAAGAACCGTGTTTCCTACACATACAGGCCATATCAAGTTCAAATCTGCTTCTGAATCTGAAAGAACCCACAGGACATCAAACATCCAATGCTTGTCAGTTAAGATGAGAAACGTGTGAGCTTTGTGAACGATGTAGATCGTTTAAGGTGAAAAGTGACTGCCCTTACTTGAAACGAAGTCTTGCTTGTAGGAAGACACAGAGCCTGAGATTTAACTCCATTTCTGAAGGGAAACACACAGCAGAGTTCTCATTCATTGATCACACTCTGCTTTAGAGCAAGAAGCACGCTCTTGCTTTCTAGTGTCTCTAATACAGCAGGAAACTTGAGTGTGCTCAGAACAAAAGAACGGTGTTTCCTACACATACGGGCCATATCTAGTTCAACTCTGCTTCTGAATCTGAAACAAACCACAGGACATCAAACATCCAATGCTTGTCAGTTAAGTTGAGAAACGTGTGAGCTTTGTGAACGATGTTGTTCGATTCACCTGTAAAGTAACTGCCCTTACCTGAAACGAAGTCTTGCTTGTAGGAAGACTCAGAGCCTGGGATTTAACTCCATTTCTGAAGGGAAACACACAGCAGAGTTCTCATATATAGATCACACTCTGCTTTAGAGCAAGAAGCACGCTCTTGCTTTCTAGAGTCTCTAAGACAGCAGGAAACATGAGTGTGAGGAGAACAAAAGAACGGTGTTCCCTACACATACGGACCATATCTAGTACAACTCTGCTCTGAAATTGATACAAAGCACAGTTCCTCTAACATCCAATGCTTGTCAGTTAAGATGAGAAACCTGTGAGCTTCGTGAACGATGTAGATCGTTTGAGCTGAAAAGTGACTGCCCTTACTTGAAACGAAGTCTTGCTTCTAGGAAGACACAGACTCTGGAATATAACTCCATTTCTGAAGGGAAACACACAGCAGAGTTCTCATTCATTGATCACACTCTGCTTTAGAGCAAGAAGCACGCTCTTGCTTTCTAGAGTCTCTAATACAGGATGAAACTTGAGTGTGCTCAGAACAAAAGAACGGTTTTTCCTACACATATGGGCCATATCTAGTTCAACTCTGCTTCTGAATCTGAAACAAACCACAGGTCATCAAACATCCAATGCTTGTCATTTAAGATGAGAAACGTGTGAGCTTCGTGAACCATGTAGTTCGTTTCAGCTAAAAAGTGACTGCCCTTACCTGAAACGAAGTAGTGCTTGCAGGAAGACACAGAGCCTGGAATTTACCTCCATTTCTGAAGGGAAACACACAGAATAGTGCTCAACCATGGATCACACTCTGCTTTAGAGCAAGAAGCACGCTCTTGCTTTCTAGAGTCTCTAAAATAGCAGGAAACGTGAGTGTGCTCAGAACAAAAAAAAATGGTGTTTCCTACACATACGGGCCATATCTATTTCAACTCTGCTTCTGAAACTGATACAAAGCACTGGTCCTCTAACATCCAATGCTTCTCAGTTAAGATGGGAAACATGTGAGCTTCGTGAAGGATGGAGTTCGTTTGAGGTGTAAAGAAACTGCCCTTACCTGAAACGAAGTCTTGCTTGTAGGAAGCCTCAGAGCCTGGGATTTAACTCCATTACTGAAGGGAAACACACAGCAGAGTTCTCATTCATTGATCACACTCTGCTTTAGAGCAAGAAGCACGCTCTTGCTTTCTAGAGTCTCTAATACAGCAGGAAACTTGAGTGTGCTCAGAACAAAAGAACCGTGTTTCCTACACATACAGGCCATATCAAGTTCAAATCTGCTTCTGAATCTGAAAGAACCCACAGGACATCAAACATCCAATGCTTGTCAGTTAAGATGAGAAACGTGTGAGCTTTGTGAACGATGTAGATCGTTTAAGGTGAAAAGTGACTGCCCTTACTTGAAACGAAGTCTTGCTTGTAGGAAGACACAGAGCCTGAGATTTAACTCCATTTCTGAAGGGAAACACACAGCAGAGTTCTCATTCATTGATCACACTCTGCTTTAGAGCAAGAAGCACGCTCTTGCTTTCTAGTGTCTCTAATACAGCAGGAAACTTGAGTGTGCTCAGAACAAAAGAACGGTGTTTCCTACACATACGGGCCATATCTAGTTCAACTCTGCTTCTGAATCTGAAACAAACCACAGGACATCAAACATCCAATGCTTGTCAGTTAAGTTGAGAAACGTGTGAGCTTTGTGAACGATGTTGTTCGATTCACCTGTAAAGTAACTGCCCTTACCTGAAACGAAGTCTTGCTTGTAGGAAGACTCAGAGCCTGGGATTTAACTCCATTTCTGAAGGGAAACACACAGCAGAGTTCTCATATATAGATCACACTCTGCTTTAGAGCAAGAAGCACGCTCTTGCTTTCTAGAGTCTCTAAGACAGCAGGAAACATGAGTGTGAGGAGAACAAAAGAACGGTGTTCCCTACACATACGGACCATATCTAGTACAACTCTGCTCTGAAATTGATACAAAGCACAGTTCCTCTAACATCCAATGCTTGTCAGTTAAGATGAGAAACCTGTGAGCTTCGTGAACGATGTAGATCGTTTGAGCTGAAAAGTGACTGCCCTTACTTGAAATGAAGTCTTGCATCTAGGAAGACACAGAGTCTGGAATATAACTCCATTTCTGAAGGGAAACACACAGCAGAGTTCTCATTCATTGATCACACTCTGCTTTAGAGCAAGAAGCACGCTCTTGCTTTCTAGAGTCTCTAATACAGGATGAAACTTGAGTGTGCTCAGAACAAAAGAACGGATTTTCCTACACATATGGGCCATATCTAGTTCAACTCTGCTTCTGAATCTGAAACAAACCACAGGTCATCAAACATCCAATGCTTGTCAGTTAAGATGAGAAACGTGTGAGCTTTGTGAACGATGTTGTTCGTTTCAGCTGTAAAGAAACTGCCCTTACCTGAAACGAAGTCTTGCTTGAAGGAAGTCTCAGAGCATGGGATTTAACTCCATTTCTGAAGGGAAACACACAGCAGAGTTCTCATATATAGATCACACTCTGCTTTAGAACAAGTAGCACGCTCTTGCTTTCTAGAGTCTCTAAGACAGCAGGAAACATGAGTGTGCTGAGAACAAAAGAACGGTGTTCCCTACACATACGGACCATATCTAGTACAACTCTGCCTCTGAAATTGATACAAAGCACAGGTCCTCTAACATCCAATGCTTGTCATTTAAGATGAGAAACGTGTGAGCTTCGTGAACCATGTAGTTCGTTTCAGCTAAAAAGAGACTGCCCTTACCTGAAACGAAGTAGTGCTTGCAGGAAGACACAGAGCCTGGAATTTAATTCCATTTCTGAAGGGAAACACACAGAATAGTGCTCATCCATGGATCACACTCTGCTTTAGAGCAAGAAGCATGCTCTTGCTTTCTAGAGTCTCTAAGACAGCAGAAAACGTGAGTGTGCTGAGAACAAAAGAATGGTGGTTTCTTCACATATGGACCATATCTAGTCCAACTCTGCTTCTGAAACTGATACAAAGCTCTAGTCCTCTAACATGCAATGCTTGTCAGTTAAGATGAGAAACGTGTGAGCTTCGTGAACGATGTAGTTCGTTTGAGCTGAAAAGTGACTGCCCTTACCTGAAACGAAGTCGTGCTTGTAGGAACACACAGATCTTGGAATTTAAATCCATTTCTGAAGGGAAACACACAGCCTAGTTCTCATCGATGGATCACACTCTGCTTTAGAGCAAGAAGCATGCTCTTGCTTTCTAGAGTCTCTAATACCGCAGAAAACGTGAGTGTGCTCAGAATAAAAGAACGGTGTTTCCTATACATACGGACCATATCTAGTTCAAATCTGCTTCTGAAACTGAAACAAACCAGAGGTCCTCTAACATCCAATGCTTCTCAGTTAAGATGGGAAACATGTGAGCTTCGTGAAGGATGGAGTTTGTTTGAGCTGTAAAGTAACTGCCCTTACCTGAAACGAAGTCTTGCTTGTAGGAAGACTCAGAGCCTGGGATTTAACTCCATTACTGAAGGGAAACACACAGCAGAGTTCTAATTCATTGATCACACTCTGCTTTAGAGCAAAAAGCACGCTCTTGCTTTCTAGAGTCTCTAATACAGCAGGAAACTTGAGTGTGCTCAGAACAAAAGAATGGTGTTTCCTACACATATGGGCCATATCTAGTTCAACTCTGCTTCTGAATCTGAAACAAACCACAGGTCATCAAACATCCAATGCTTGTCAGTTAAGATGAGAAACGTGTGAACTTTGTGAACGATGTTGTTCATTTCAGCTGTAAAGAAACTGCCCTTACCTGAAACGAAGTCTTGCTTGAAGGAAGTCTCAGAGCATGGGATTTAACTCCATTTCTGAAGGGAAACACACAGCAGAGTTCTCATATATAGATCACACTCTGCTTTAGAGCAAGAAGCACGCTCTTGCTTTCTAGAGTCTCTAAGACAGCAGGAAACCTGAGTGTGCTGAGAACAAAAGAACGGTGTTCCCTACACATACAGACCATATCTAGTACAACTCTGCCTCTGAAATTGATACAAAGCACAGGTCCTCTAACATCCAATGCTTGTCATTTAAGATGAGAAACGTGTGAGCTTCGTGAACCATGTAGTTCGTTTCAGCTAAAAAGTGACTGCCCTTACCTGAAACGAAGTAGTGCTTGCAGGAAGACACAGAGCCTGGAATTTACCTCCATTTCTGAAGGGAAACACACAGAATAGTGCTCAACCATGGATCACACTCTGCTTTAGAGCAAGAAGCACGCTCTTGCTTTCTAGAGTCTCTAAAATAGCAGGAAACGTGAGTGTGCTCAGAACAAAAAAAAATGGTGTTTCCTACACATACGGGCCATATCTATTTCAACTCTGCTTCTGAAACTGATACAAAGCACTGGTCCTCTAACATCCAATGCTTCTCAGTTAAGATGGGAAACATGTGAGCTTCGTGAAGGATGGAGTTCGTTTGAGCTGTAAAGAAACTGCCCTTACCTGAAACGAAGTCTTGCTTGTAGGAAGCCTCAGAGCCTGGGATTTAACTCCATTACTGAAGGGAAACACACAGCAGAGTTCTCATTCATTGATCACACTCTGCTTTAGAGCAAGAAGCACGCTCTTGCTTTCTAGAGTCTCTAATACAGCAGGAAACTTGAGTGTGCTCAGAACAAAAGAACCGTGTTTCCTACACATACAGGCCATATCAAGTTCAAATCTGCTTCTGAATCTGAAAGAACCCACAGGACATCAAACATCCAATGCTTGTCAGTTAAGATGAGAAACGTGTGAGCTTTGTGAACGATGTAGATCGTTTAAGGTGAAAAGTGACTGCCCTTACTTGAAACGAAGTCTTGCTTGTAGGAAGACACAGAGCCTGAGATTTAACTCCATTTCTGAAGGGAAACACACAGCAGAGTTCTCATTCATTGATCACACTCTGCTTTAGAGCAAGAAGCACGCTCTTGCTTTCTAGTGTCTCTAATACAGCAGGAAACTTGAGTGTGCTCAGAACAAAAGAACGGTGTTTCCTACACATACGGGCCATATCTAGTTCAACTCTGCTTCTGAATCTGAAACAAACCACAGGACATCAAACATCCAATGCTTGTCAGTTAAGTTGAGAAACGTGTGAGCTTTGTGAACGATGTTGTTCGATTCACCTGTAAAGTAACTGCCCTTACCTGAAACGAAGTCTTGCTTGTAGGAAGACTCAGAGCCTGGGATTTAACTCCATTTCTGAAGGGAAACACACAGCAGAGTTCTCATATATAGATCACACTCTGCTTTAGAGCAAGAAGCACGCTCTTGCTTTCTAGAGTCTCTAAGACAGCAGGAAACATGAGTGTGAGGAGAACAAAAGAACGGTGTTCCCTACACATACGGACCATATCTAGTACAACTCTGCTCTGAAATTGATACAAAGCACAGTTCCTCTAACATCCAATGCTTGTCAGTTAAGATGAGAAACCTGTGAGCTTCGTGAACGATGTAGATCGTTTGAGCTGAAAAGTGACTGCCCTTACTTGAAACGAAGTCTTGCTTCTAGGAAGACACAGACTCTGGAATATAACTCCATTTCTGAAGGGAAACACACAGCAGAGTTCTCATTCATTGATCACACTCTGCTTTAGAGCAAGAAGCACGCTCTTGCTTTCTAGAGTCTCTAATACAGGATGAAACTTGAGTGTGCTCAGAACAAAAGAACGGTTTTTCCTACACATATGGGCCATATCTAGTTCAACTCTGCTTCTGAATCTGAAACAAACCACAGGTCATCAAACATCCAATGCTTGTCATTTAAGATGAGAAACGTGTGAGCTTCGTGAACCATGTAGTTCGTTTCAGCTAAAAAGTGACTGCCCTTACCTGAAACGAAGTAGTGCTTGCAGGAAGACACAGAGCCTGGAATTTACCTCCATTTCTGAAGGGAAACACACAGAATAGTGCTCAACCATGGATCACACTCTGCTTTAGAGCAAGAAGCACGCTCTTGCTTTCTAGAGTCTCTAAAATAGCAGGAAACGTGAGTGTGCTCAGAACAAAAAAAAATGGTGTTTCCTACACATACGGGCCATATCTATTTCAACTCTGCTTCTGAAACTGATACAAAGCACTGGTCCTCTAACATCCAATGCTTCTCAGTTAAGATGGGAAACATGTGAGCTTCGTGAAGGATGGAGTTCGTTTGAGGTGTAAAGAAACTGCCCTTACCTGAAACGAAGTCTTGCTTGTAGGAAGCCTCAGAGCCTGGGATTTAACTCCATTACTGAAGGGAAACACACAGCAGAGTTCTCATTCATTGATCACACTCTGCTTTAGAGCAAGAAGCACGCTCTTGCTTTCTAGAGTCTCTAATACAGCAGGAAACTTGAGTGTGCTCAGAACAAAAGAACCGTGTTTCCTACACATACAGGCCATATCAAGTTCAAATCTGCTTCTGAATCTGAAAGAACCCACAGGACATCAAACATCCAATGCTTGTCAGTTAAGATGAGAAACGTGTGAGCTTTGTGAACGATGTAGATCGTTTAAGGTGAAAAGTGACTGCCCTTACTTGAAACGAAGTCTTGCTTGTAGGAAGACACAGAGCCTGAGATTTAACTCCATTTCTGAAGGGAAACACACAGCAGAGTTCTCATTCATTGATCACACTCTGCTTTAGAGCAAGAAGCACGCTCTTGCTTTCTAGTGTCTCTAATACAGCAGGAAACTTGAGTGTGCTCAGAACAAAAGAACGGTGTTTCCTACACATACGGGCCATATCTAGTTCAACTCTGCTTCTGAATCTGAAACAAACCACAGGACATCAAACATCCAATGCTTGTCAGTTAAGTTGAGAAACGTGTGAGCTTTGTGAACGATGTTGTTCGATTCACCTGTAAAGTAACTGCCCTTACCTGAAACGAAGTCTTGCTTGTAGGAAGACTCAGAGCCTGGGATTTAACTCCATTTCTGAAGGGAAACACACAGCAGAGTTCTCATATATAGATCACACTCTGCTTTAGAGCAAGAAGCACGCTCTTGCTTTCTAGAGTCTCTAAGACAGCAGGAAACATGAGTGTGAGGAGAACAAAAGAACGGTGTTCCCTACACATACGGACCATATCTAGTACAACTCTGCTCTGAAATTGATACAAAGCACAGTTCCTCTAACATCCAATGCTTGTCAGTTAAGATGAGAAACCTGTGAGCTTCGTGAACGATGTAGATCGTTTGAGCTGAAAAGTGACTGCCCTTACTTGAAACGAAGTCTTGCTTCTAGGAAGACACAGACTCTGGAATATAACTCCATTTCTGAAGGGAAACACACAGCAGAGTTCTCATTCATTGATCACACTCTGCTTTAGAGCAAGAAGCACGCTCTTGCTTTCTAGAGTCTCTAATACAGGATGAAACTTGAGTGTGCTCAGAACAAAAGAACGGTTTTTCCTACACATATGGGCCATATCTAGTTCAACTCTGCTTCTGAATCTGAAACAAACCACAGGTCATCAAACATCCAATGCTTGTCAGTTAAGATGAGAAACGTGTGAGCTTTGTGAACGATGTTGTTCGTTTCAGCTGTAAAGAAACTGCCCTTACCTGAAACGAAGTCTTGCTTGAAGGAAGTCTCAGAGCATGGGATTTAACTCCATTTCTGAAGGGAAACACACAGCAGAGTTCTCATATATAGATCACACTCTGCTTTAGAACAAGTAGCACGCTCTTGCTTTCTAGAGTCTCTAAGACAGCAGGAAACATGAGTGTGCTGAGAACAAAAGAACGGTGTTCCCTACACATACGGACCATATCTAGTACAACTCTGCCTCTGAAATTGATACAAAGCACAGGTCCTCTAACATCCAATGCTTGTCATTTAAGATGAGAAACGTGTGAGCTTCGTGAACCATGTAGTTCGTTTCAGCTAAAAAGAGACTGCCCTTACCTGAAACGAAGTCGTGCTTGTAGGAACACACAGATCTTGGAATTTAAATCCATTTCTGAAGGGAAACACACAGCCTAGTTCTCATCGATGGATCACACTCTGCTTTAGAGCAAGAAGCATGCTCTTGCTTTCTAGAGTCTCTAATACCGCAGAAAACGTGAGTGTGCTCAGAATAAAAGAACGGTGTTTCCTATACATACGGACCATATCTAGTTCAAATCTGCTTCTGAAACTGAAACAAACCAGAGGTCCTCTAACATCCAATGCTTCTCAGTTAAGATGGGAAACATGTGAGCTTCGTGAAGGATGGAGTTTGTTTGAGCTGTAAAGTAACTGCCCTTACCTGAAACGAAGTCTTGCTTGTAGGAAGACTCAGAGCCTGGGATTTAACTCCATTACTGAAGGGAAACACACAGCAGAGTTCTAATTCATTGATCACACTCTGCTTTAGAGCAAAAAGCACGCTCTTGCTTTCTAGAGTCTCTAATACAGCAGGAAACTTGAGTGTGCTCAGAACAAAAGAATGGTGTTTCCTACACATACGGGCCATATCTAGTTCAACTCTGCTTCTGAATCTGAAACAAACCACAGGACATCAAAGATCCAATACTTGTCAGTTAAGATGAGAAACGTGTGAGCTTTGTGAACGATGTTGTTCTCTTCAGCTGTAAAGTAACTGCCCTTACCTGAAACGAAGTCTTGCTTGTAGGAAGATTCAGAGCCTGGGATTTAACTCCATTTCTGAAGGGAAACACACAGCAGAGTTCTCATATATAGATCACACTCTCCTTTAGAGCAAGAAGCACGCTCTTGCTTTCTAGTCTCTAAGACAGCAGGAAACATGAGTGTGAGGAGAACAAAAGAACGGTGTTCCCTACACATACGGACCATATCTAGTACAACTCTGCCTCTGAAATTGATACAAAGCACAGTTCCTCTAACATCCAATGCTTGTCAGTTAAGATGAGAAACGCGTGAGCTTCGTGAACGATGTAGATCGTTTGAGCTGAAAAGTGACTGCCCTTACTTGAAACGAAGTCTTGCTTCTAGGAAGACACAGAGCCTGGAATATACCTCCATTTCTGAAGGGAAACACACAGCAGAGTTCTCATTCATTGATCACACTCTGCTTTAGAGCAAGAAGCACGCTCTTGCTTTCTAGAGTCTCTAATACAGCATGAAACATGAGTGTGCTCAGAAAAAAAGAACGGTTTTTCCTACACATATGGGCCATATCTAGTTCAACTCTGCTTCTGAATCTGAAACAAACCACAGGTCATCAAACATCCAATGCTTGTCAGTTAAGATGAGAAACGTGTGAACTTTGGGAACGATGTTGTTCATTTCAGCTGTAAAGAAACTGCCCTTACCTGAAACGAAGTCTTGCTTGAAGGAAGTCTCAGAGCATGGGATTTAACTCCATTTCTGAAGGGAAACACACAGCAGAGTTCTCATATATAGATCACACTCTGCTTTAGAGCAAGAAGCACGCTCTTGCTTTCTAGAGTCTCTAAGACAGCAGGAAACCTGAGTGTGCTGAGAACAAAAGAACGGTGTTCCCTACACATACAGACCATATCTAGTACAACTCTGCCTCTGAAATTGATACAAAGCACAGGTCCTCTAACATCCAATGCTTGTCATTTAAGATGAGAAACGTGTGAGCTTCGTGAACCATGTAGTTCGTTTCAGCTAAAAAGTGACTGCCCTTACCTGAAACGAAGTAGTGCTTGCAGGAAGACACAGAGCCTGGAATTTACCGCCATTTCTGAAGGGAAACACAAAGAATAGTGCTCAACCATGGATCACACTCTGCTTTAGAGCAAGAAGCACGCTCTTGCTTTCTAGAGTCTCTAAAACAGCAGGAAACGTGAGTGTGCTCAGAACAAAAAAAAATGGTGTTTCCTACACATACGGGCCATATCTATTTCAACTCTGCTTCTGAAACTGATACAAAGCACTGGTCCTCTAACATCCAATGCTTCTCAGTTAAGATGGGAAACATGTGAGCTTCGTGAAGGATGGAGTTCGTTTGAGCTGTAAAGAAACTGCCCTTACCTGAAACGAAGTCTTGCTTGTAGGAAGCCTCAGAGCCTGGGATTTAACTCCATTACTGAAGGGAAACACACAGCAGAGTTCTCATTCATTGATCACACTCTGCTTTAGAGCAAGAAGCACGCTCTTGCTTTCTAGAGTCTCTAATACAGCAGGAAACTTGAGTGTGCTCAGAACAAAAGAACCGTGTTTCCTACACATACAGGCCATATCAAGTTCAAATCTGCTTCTGAATCTGAAAGAACCCACAGGACATCAAACATCCAATGCTTGTCAGTTAAGATGAGAAACGTGTGAGCTTTGTGAACGATGTTGTTCGATTCAGCTGTAAGTAACTACCCTTACCTGAAACGAAGTCTTGCTTGTAGGAAGACTCAGAGCCTGGGATTTAACTCCATTTCTGAAGGGAAACACACAACAGAGTTCTCATCCATTGATCACACTCTGCTTTAGAGCAAGAAGCACGCCGTAGCTTTCTAGAGTCTCTAAGACAGCAGGAATCTTGAGTTTGCTGAGAATAAATGAACGGTGTTTCCTACACATACAGAACATATCTAGTCCAACTCTGCTTCTGAAACTGATACAAAGCACAGGTCCTCTAACATCCAGTGCTTGTCAGTTAAGATGAGAAACGTGTGAGCTTCGTGAACGATGTAGATCGTTTAAGCTGAAAAGTGACTGCCCTTACTTGAAACGATGTCTTGCTTGTAGGAAGACACAGAGCCTGAGATTTAACTCCATTTCTGAAGGGAAACACACAGCAGAGTTCTCATTCATTGATCACACTCTCCTTTAGAGCAAGAAGCACGCTCTTGCTTTCTAGTGTCTCTAATACAGCAGGAAACTTGAGTGTGCTCAGAACAAAAGAATGGTGTTTCCCACACATACGGGCCATATCTAGTTCAACTCTGCTTCTGAATCTGAAACAAACCACAGGACATCAAACATCCAATACTTGTCAGTTAAGATGAGAAACGTGTGAGCTTTGTGAACGATGTTGTTCGATTCAGCTGTAAAGTAACTGCCCTTACCTGAAACGAAGTCTTGCTTGTAGGAAGATTCAGAGCCTGGGATTTGACTCCATTTCTGAAGGGAAACACACAGCAGAGTTCTCATATATAGATCACACTCTCCTTTAGAGCAAGAAGCACGCTCTTGCTTTCTAGTCTCTAAGACAGCAGGAAACATGAGTGTGAGGAGAACAAAAGAACGATGTTCCCTACACATACGGACCATATCTAGTACAACTCTGCCTCTGAAATTGATACAAAGCACAGTTCCTCTAACATCCAATGCTTGTCATTTAAGATGAGAAACGCGTGAGCTTCGTGAACGATGTAGATCGTTTGAGCTGAAAAGTGACTGCCCTTACTTGAAACGAAGTCTTGCTTCTAGGAAGACACAGAGCCTGGAATATAACTCCATTTCTGAAGGGAAACACACAGCAGAGTTCTCATTCATTGATCACACTCTGCTTTAGAGCAAGAAGCACGCTCTTGCTTTCTAGAGTCTCTAATACAGCATGAAACTTGAGTGTGCTCAGAAAAAAAGAACGGTTTTTCCTACACATATGGGCCATATCTAGTTCAACTCTGCTTCTGAATCTGAAACAAACCACAGGTCATCAAACATCCAAAGCTTGTCAATTAAGCTGAGAAATGTGTCAGCTTTGTGAACGATATAGTTCCTTTTAGCTCAAAAGTGACTGCCCTTACCTGAAACGAAGTCTTGCATGTAGGAAGACACAGAGCATGGGGTTTAACTCCATTTCTGAAGGGAAACACACAGCATAGTTCTCATCCATTGATCCCATTCTGCTTTAGAGCAAGAAGCACGCGCTTGCTTTCTTTATTCTGTAAGACAGCAGGAAACGTGAGTGTGCTGAGAACAGAAGAACGGTGTTTCCTACACATACGGGACATATCTAGTCCAATTCTGCTTCTGAAAATGATACAAAGCACTGGTCCTCTAACATCCAATGCTTTTCAGTTAAGATGGGAAACGTGTTAGCTTTGTGAACGATGTAGTTCCTTTGAGCTGAAAAGTGACTTCCCTTACTTGAAACGAAGTCTTGCTTGTAGGAAGACACAGAGCCTGGGATTTAACTCCATTTCTGAAGTGAAACACACAGCAGAGTTTTGATCCATTGATCACACTCTGCTTTAGAGCAAGAAGCACACTCTTGCCTTCTAGAGTCTCTAAAACAGCAGGAAACTTGAGTGTGCTCAGAACAAAAGAATGGTGTTTCCTACACACGCGGACCTTATCTAGTTCAACTCTGCTTCTGAAACTGAAACAAACCACAGGCCCTCTAACATCCAATGCTTGTCAGTTAACATGAGAAACGTGTGAGCTTCGGAAACTATGTAGTTTCTTTTAGTTGTAAATTACCTGCCCTAACTTGAAACGGAGATTGCTTGTAGGAAGTCACAGAGCCTGGGATTTAACTCCATTTCTGAAGTGAAACACCCAGCAGAGTTCTCATCCATTGATCTCACTCTGCTTTAGAGCAAGAAGAATGCTAATGCTTTCTAGAGTCTCTAATACAGCAGGAAACGTGAGTGTGCTCAGAAGAAAAGAACGGTGTTTCCTACACACACGGACCGTATCTAGTTCAACTCTGCTTCTGAAACTGAAACAAACCACAGGTCCTCTAACATCCAATGCTTCTCAGTTAACATGAGAAACGTGTGAGCTTCATGAACGATGTAGTTCGTTTGAGCTGAAAAGTGACTGCCCTTACCTGAAACAAAGTCTTGCATGTAGGAAGACTCAGAGCCTGGGATTTAACTCCATTTCTGAAGGGAAACACACAGCAGAGTTCTCATCAATTGATCCCACTCTGCTTTAGAGCAAGAAGGACACTCTAGGTTTCTAGAGTCTCTAAGACAGCAGGAAAGGTGAGTGTGCTGAGAACAAAAGAATGGTGTTTCCTACACTAACAGACCATATCTAGTCAAACTCTGCTTCTGAAACTGATACAAAGCAGAGGTCCTCAAACATCCAAAGCTTGTCAATTAAGCTAAGAAACGTGTGAGCTTTGTGAACGATGTAGTTCCTTTGAGCTCAAAAGTGACTGCCCTTACGTGAAACAAAGTCTTGCATGTAGGAAGACACAGAGACTGGGGTTTAACTCCATTTCTGAAGGGAAACCCACAGCATAGTTATCATCCATGGATCACTCTCTGCTTTAGAGCAAGAGACAATGCTAATGCTTTCTAGAGTCTCTAAGACAGCAGGAAACGTGAGTGTGCTGAAAACAAAAGAACGGTGTTTCCTACACATACGGATCATATCCAGTCCAACTCTGCTTCTGAAACTGATACAGAGCACTGGTCCTCTAACATCCAATGCTTGACAGCTAACATGAGAAACGTGTTAGCTTTGTGAACAATGTAGTTCCTTTAGCTGTAAAGTTACTGCCCTTACCTGAAACGACGTCTTGCTTGTAGGAACACTCAGAGCCTGGGATTTTACTCCATTTCTGAAGTGAAACACACAGCAGAGTTCTCATCCATTGATGACACTCTGCTTTAGAGCAAGAAGAATGCTAATGCTTTCTAGAGTCTCTAAAACAGCAGGAAACTTGAGTGTGCTCAGAACAAAAGAACGGTGTTTCCTACACACGCGGACTGTATCTAGTTCAACTCTGCTTCTGAAACTGAAACAAACACCAGGCCCTCTAACATCCAATGCTTGTCAGTTAACACGAGAAACGTGTGATCTTCGGAAACTATGTAGTTTCTTTTAGTAGTAATTTACCTGCCCTTACTTGAAACGAAGTCTTGCTTGTAGGAAGTCACAGAGCCAGGGATTTAACTCCATTTCTGAAGTGAACCACACAGCAGAGTTCTCTTCCATTGATCACACAATGCTTTAGAGCAAGAAGCACGCTCTAGCCTTCTAGAGTCTCTAAGACAGCAGGAAACGGGAGTGTGCTGAGAACAAAAGAATGGTGTTTCCTACACATACGGACCATATCTAGTCAAACTCTGCTTCTGAAAGTGATACAAAGCAGTGGTCCTCAAACATCCAAAGCTTGTCAGTTAAGCTGAGATACGTGTGATCTTTGTGAAAGATGTAGTTCATTTGAGCTGAAAAGTGACTTCCCTTACCTGAAACGAAGTCTTGCATGTAGGAAGACACAGAGCCTGGGGTTTACCTCCATTTTGAAGGGAAACACACATCATAGTTCTCATCCATTGATCACACTCTGCTTTAGAGCAAGAAGCACGCTCTTGCTTTCTAGATTCTCTAAGAAAGCAGGAAACGTGAGTGTGCTGAGAACAAAAGAACAGAGTTTTCTACATATACGGGACATATCTAGTCCAACTCTGCTTCTGAAAATGATACAAAGAACTGGTCCTCTAACATCCAATGCTTTTCAGTTAAAATGGGAAACGTGTTAGCTTCGTGAACAATGTAGTTCTTTTGAGCGGAAAAGTGACTTCCCTTACCTGAAACGAAGTCTTGCTTGAAGGAAGACACAGAGCCCGGGTTTTAACTCCATTTCTGAAGTGGAACACACATCACAGTTCTGATCCATTGATCACACTCTGCTTTAGAACAAGAAGCACGCACTTGCTTTCTAGATTCTCTAAGACAGCAGGAAACGTGAGTGTGCTGAGAACAAAAGAACGGTGGTTCCTACACATACGGACCATTTCTAGTCCAACTCTGCCTCTGAAATTGATACAAAGGACTGGTCCTCTAACATCCAATGCTTGTCATTTAAGATGAGAAACGTGTGAGCTTCATGAATGACGTAGTTCGTTTGAGCTGAAAAGTTCCTGCCCTTACCTGAAACGAAGTCTTGCTTGTAGGAAGACACAGAGTCTGGGATTTAACTCCAGTTCTGAAGGGAAACACACAGCATAGTTATCATCCATGGATCACACTCTGCTTTAGAGCAAGAAGCTCGCCCTTGCTTTCTAGAGTCTCTAAGAAAGCAGGAAATGTGAGTGTGCTGAGAACAAAAGAACGGTGTTTCCTACACATACGGACCATATCTAGTCCAACTCTGCCTCTGACATTGATACAAAGAACAGGTCCTCTAACATCCAATGCTTGACATTTAAGATGAGAAAAGTGTGAGCTTCGTGAACGAAGTAGTTCGTTTGAGCTGAAAAGTGACTGCCCTTACCTGGGACGAAGTCTTGCTTGTAGGAAGACACAGAGCATGGCATTTAACTCCATTTCTGAAGGGAAACACACAGCATAGTTCTCATCCATGGATCACTCTCTGCTTTAGAGCAAGAGACAATGCTAATGCTTTCTAGAGTCTCTAATACAGCACGAAACGTGAGTGTGCTCAGAACAAAAGAACAGTGTTTCCTACACACGCGGATCGTATCTAGTTAAACTCTGCTTATGAAAATGAAACAAACCACAGGTCCTTGAACATCCAATGCTTGTCAGTTAACATGAGAAACGTGTGAGCTTCGGAAACTATGTAGTTTCTTTGAGCTGTAAAGTACCTGCCCTTACTTGTATCGAAGTCTTGCTTGTAGGAAGTCACAGAGCCTGGGATTTAACTCCATTTCTGAAGTGAAACACACAGCAGAGTTCTCATCCATTCATCGCACTCTGCTTTAGAGCAAGAAGCACGCTCTAGGTTTCCAGAGTCTCTAATACAGCAGGAAACTTGAGTGTGCTCAGAACAACAGAACGGTGTTTCTTACACATAATGACCATATCTAGTTCAAATTTGCTTCTGAAACTGACACAAACCAGAGGTCCTCTAACATCCAATGCTTGTCAGTTAAGATGAGAAACGTGTGACCTTCGTAAACTATGTAGTTCGTTTGAGCTGTAAAGTACCTGACCTTACCTGAAACGAAGTCTTGCTTGTAGCAAGACACAGAGCCTGGGATTTAACTCCATTTCTGAAGGGAAACACACAGTAGAGTTCTCATCCATTGATCACACTCTGCTTTAGAGCCAGAAGCACGCTCTAGGTTTCTAGATTCTCTAAAACAGCAGGAAACTTGAGTGTGCTCAGAAGAAAAGAACGGTGTTTCCTACACACGCGGACCGTATCTAGTTCAACTCTGCTTCTGAAACTGAAACAAACCACAGGTCCTTGAACATCCAATGCTTGTCAGTTAACATGAGAAACGTGTGAGCTTCGGAAACTATGTAGTTTCTTTGAGCTGTAAAGTACCTGCCCTTACTTGTATCGAAGTCTTGCTTGTAGGAAGTCACAGAGCCTGGGATTTAACTCCATTTCTGAAGTGAAACACACAGCAGAGTTCTCATCCATTCATCGCACTCTGCTTTAGAGCAAGAAGCACGCTCTAGGTTTCCAGAGTCTCTAATACAGCAGGAAACTTGAGTGTGCTCAGAACAACAGAACGGTGTTTCTTACACATAATGACCATATCTAGTTCAAATTTGCTTCTGAAACTGACACAAACCAGAGGTCCTCTAACATCCAATGCTTCTCAGTTAACATGTGAAACGTGTGAGCTTCGGAAACTATGTAGTTTCTTTTAGCTGTAAATTACCTGCCCTTACTTGAAACGAAGTCTTGCTTGTAGGAAGTCACAGAGCCTGTGATTTAACTGCATTTCTGAAGTGAAACACACAGCAGAGTTCTCATCCATTGATCACACTCTGCTTTAGAGCAAGAAGAATGCTAATGCTTTCTAGAGTCTCTAATACAGCAGGAAACGTGAGTGTGCTCAGAAGAAAAGAACGGTGTTTCCTACACACACGGACCGTATCTAGTTCAACTCTGCTTCTGAAACTGAAACAAACCACTGGTCCTCTAACATCCAATGCTTCTCAGTTAACATGTGAAACGTGTGAGCTTCATGAACAATGTAGGTCGTTTGAGCTGATAAGTTACTGCCCTTACCTGAAACGAAGTCTTGCTTGTAGGAAGACATAGAGCCTGGGATTTAACTCCATTTCTGAAGGGAAACACACAGCAGAGTTGTCATCCATTGATCCCACTCTGCTTTAGAGCAAGAAGGACACTCTAGGTTTCTAGAGTCTCTAAGACAGCAGGAAACGTGAGTGTGCTGAGAACAAAAGAATGGTTTTTCCTACACATACAGACCATATCTACTCAAACTCTGCTTCTGAAACTGATACAAAGCAGAGGTCCTCAAACATCCAAAGCTTGTCAATTAAGCTGAGAATCGTGTGAGCTTTGTGAACGATGTAGTTCCTTTGAGCTCAAAAGTGACTGCCCTTACCTGAAACAAAGTCTTGCATGTAGGAAGACACAGAGACTGGGGTTTAACTCCATTTCGGAAGGGATACACACAGCAGAGTTCTCATCCATTGATCACATTCTGCTTTAGAGCAAGAAGCACGTGCTTGCTTTCTAGATTCTATAAGACAGCAGGAAACGTGAGTGTGCTGAGACCAAAAGAACGGTGTTTCCTACACATACGGGACATATCTAGTCCAACTCTGCTTCTGAAAATGATACAAAGCACTGGTCCTCTAACATCCAATGCTTTTCAGTTAAGATGGGAAACGTGTTAGCTTCGTGAACGATGTAGTTCGTTTGAGCTGAATAGTGACTTCCCTTACTTGAAATGAAGTCTTGCTTGTAGGAAGACACAGAGCCTGGGATTTAACACCATTTCTGAAGTGAAACACACAGCAGAATTCTCATCCATTGATCACACTCTGCTTTAGAGCAAGAAGAATGCTAATGCTTTCTAGAGTCTCTAATACAGCAGGAAACGTGAGTGTGCTCAGAAGAAAAGAACGGTGTTTCCTACACACACGGACCGTATCTAGTTCAACTCTGCTTCTGAAACTGAAACAAACCACTGGTCCTCTAACATCCAATGCTTCTCAGTTAACATGTGAAACGTGTGAGCTTCATGAACAATGTAGGTCGTTTGAGCTGATAAGTTACTGCCCTTACCTGAAACGAAGTCTTGCTTGTAGGAAGACACAGAGCTTGGGATTTGACTCCATTTCTGAAGGGAAACACACAGCAGAGTTCTCATCCATTGATCACACTCTGCTTTCGAGCAAGAAGCGCGCTCTAGGTTTCTAGAGTCTCTAAGACAGCAGGAAACGTGAGTGTGCTTTGAACAAAAGAACAGTGTTTCCTACACATACGGACCATATCCAGTCCAACTCTGCTTCTGAAACTGATACAAAGCACTGGTCCTCTAACATCCAATGCTTGTCAGCTAACATGAGAAACGTGTTAGCTTCGTGAACGATGTTGTTCCTTTGAGCTGTAAAGTAACTGCCCTTACCTGAAACGAAGTCTTGCTTGTAGGAACACTCAGAGCCTGGGATTTAACTCCATTTCTGAAGGGAAACACATCAGAGTTCTCCTCCATTGATCACGCTCTGCTTTAGAGCAAGAAGCACACTCTTGCCTTCTAGAGTCTCTAAAACAGCAGGAAACTTGAGTGGGCTCAGAACAAAAGAATGGTGCTTCCTACACACGCGGATCTTATCTAGTTCAACTCTGCTTCTGAAACTGAAACAAACCACAGGCCCTCTAACATCCAATGCTTGTCAGTTAACATGAGAAACGTGTGAGCTTCATGAACGATGTAGTTCGTTTGAGCTGAAAAGTTACTGCCCTTACCTGAAACGAAGTCTTGCTTGTAGGAAGACACAGAGCCTGGGATTTAACTCCATTTCTGAAGCAAAACACACAGCAGAGTTCTCATCAATTGATCCCACTCTGCTTTAGAACAAGAAGGACACTCTAGGTTTCTAGAGTCTCTAAGACAGCAGGAAAGGTGAGTGTGCTGAGAACAAAAGAATGGTGTTTCCTACACATACAGACCATATCTAGTCAAACTCTGCTTCTGAAACTGATACAAAGCAGAGGTCCTCAAACATCCAAAGCTTGTCAATTAAGCTGAGAAACGTGTGAGCTTTGTGAACGATGTAGTTCCTTTGAGCTCAAAAGTGACTGCCCTTACCTGAAACAAAGTCTTGCATGTAGGAAGACACAGAGACTGGGGTTTAACTCCATTTCTGAAGGGAAACACACAGCATAGTTCTCATCCATTGATCACATTCTGCTTTAGAGCAAGAAGCACGCGCTTGCTTTCTAGATTCTATAAGACAACAGGAAACGTGAGTGTGCTGAGAACAAAAGAACGGTGGTTCCTACACATACGGACCAATTCTAGTCCAACTCTGCCTCTGAAATTGATACAAAGGACTGGTCCTCTAACATCCAATGCTTGTCATTTAAGATGAGAAACGTGTGAGCTTCATGAATGACGTAGTTCGTTTGAGCTGAAAAGTTCCTGCCCTTACCTGAAACGAAGTCTTGCTTGTAGGGAGACACAGAGTCTGGGATTTAACTCCAGTTCTGAAGGGTAACACACAGCATAGTTATCATCCATTGATCACACTCTGCTTTAGAGCAAGAAGCGCGCCCTTGCTTTCTAGAGTCTCTAAGAAAGCAGGAAATGTGAGTGGGCTGAGAACAAAAGAACGGTGTTCCCTACACATACGGACCATATCTAGTCCAACTCTGCCTCTGACATTGATACAAAGAACAGGTCCTCTAACATCCAATGCTTGTCATTTAAGATGAGAAAAGTGTGAGCTTCGTGAACGAAGTAGTTCGTTTGAGCTGAAAAGTGACTGCCCTTACCTGAAACAAAGTCTTGCTTGTAGGAAGACACAGAGCATGGCATTTAACTCCATTTCTGAAGGGAAACACACAGCATAGTCCTCATCCATGGATCACTCTCTGCTTTAGAGCAAGAGACAATGCTAATGCTTTCTAGAGTCTCTAATACAGCACGAAACGTGAGTGTGCTCAGAACAAAAGAACAGTGTTTCCTACACACGCGGACCATATCTAGTTAAACTCTGCTTATGAAAATGAAACAAACCACAGGTCCTTGAACATCCAATGCTTGTCAGTTAACATGAAAAACGTGTGAGCTTCGGAAACTATGTAGTTCGTTTGAGCTGTAAAGTACCTGACCTTACCTGAAACGAAGTCTTGCTTGTAGCAAGACACAGAGCCTGGGATTTAACTCCATTTCTGAAGTGAAACACATCAGAGTTCTCCTCCATTGATCACACTCTGCTTTAGAGCAAGAAGCACGCTCTTGCCTTCTAGAGTCTCTAAAACAGCAGGAAACTTGAGTGTGCTCAGAAGAAAAGAACAGTGTTTCCTACACACGCGGACCGTATCTAGTTCAACTCTGCTTCTGAAACTGAAACAAACCACAGGCCCTCTAACATCCAATGCTTGTCAGTTAACATGAGAAACGTGTGAGCTTCGGAAACTATGTAGTTTCTTTTAGCTGTAAATTACCTGCCCTTACTTGAAACGAAGTCTTGATGGTAGGAAGTCACAGAGCCTGGGATTTAACTCCATTTCTGAAGTGAAACACACAGCAGAGTTCTGATCCATTGATCACACTCTGCTTTAGAGCAAGAAGAACGCTAATGCTCTCTAGAGTCTCTAATTCAGCAGGAAACGTGAGTGTGCTCAGAAGAAAAGAACGGTGTTTCCTATACACACGGATCGTATCTAGTTCAACTCTGCTTCTGAAACTGAAACAAACCACAGGTCCTCTAACATCCAATGCTTCTCAGTTAACATGAGAAACGTGTGAGCTTCATGAACGATGTAGTTCGTTTGAGCTGAAAAGTTACTGCCCTTACCTGAAACGAAGTCTTGCTTGTAGGAAGACACAGAGCCTGGGATTTAACTGCATTTCTGAAGGGAAACACACAGCAGAGTTCTCATCCATTGATCCCACTCTGCTTTAGAGCAAGAAGGACACTCTAGGTTTCTAGAGTCTCTAAGACAGCAGGAAACGTGAGTGTGCTGAGAACCAAAGAATGGTGTTTCCTACACATACAGACCATATCTACTCAAACTCTGCTTCTGAAACTGATACAAAGCAGAGGTCCTCAAACATCCAAAGCTTGTCAATTAAGCTGAGAATCGTGTGAGCTTTGTGAACGATGTAGTTCCTTTGAGCTCAAAAGTGACTGCCCTTACCTGAAACAAAGTCTTGCATGTAGGAAGACACAGAGACTGGGGTTTAACTCCATTTCGGAAGGGATACACACAGCAGAGTTCTCATCCATTGATCACATTCTGCTTTAGAGCAAGAAGCACGCGCTTGCTTTCTAGATTCTATAAGACAGCAGGAAACGTGAGTGTGCTGAGACCAAAAGAACGGTGTTTCCTACACATACGGGACATATCTAGTCCAACTCTGCTTCTGAAAATGATACAAAGCACTGGTCCTCTAACATCCAATGCTTTTCAGTTAAGATGGGAAACGTGTTAGCTTTGTGAACGATGTAGTTCGTTTGAGCTGAATAGTGACTTCCCTTACTTGAAATGAAGTCTTGCTTGTAGGAAGACACAGAGCCTGGGATTTAACACCATTTCTGAAGTGAAACACACAGCAGAATTCTCATCCATTGATCACACTCTGCTTTAGAGCAAGAAGAATGCTAATACTTTCTAGAGTCTCTAATACAGCAGGAAACGTGAGTGTGCTTTGAACAAAAGAACAGTGTTTCCTACACATACGGACTATATCCAGTCCAACTCTGCTTCTGAAACTGATACAAAGCACTGGTCCTCTAACATCCAATGCTTGTCAGCTAACATGAGAAACGTGTTAGCTTCGTGAACGATGTAGTTCCTTTGAGCTGTAAAGTAACTGCCCTTACCTGAAACGAAGTCTTGCTTGTAGGAACACTCAGAGCCTGGGATTTAACTCCATTTCTGAAGGGAAACACATCAGAGTTCTCCTCCATTGATCACACTCTGCTTTAGAGCAAGAAGCACACTCTTGCCTTCTAGAGTCTCTAAAACAGCAGGAAACTTGAGTGTGCTCAGAACAAAGGAATGGTGTTTCCTACACACGCGGATCTTATCTAGTTCAACTCTGCTTCTGAAACTGAAACAAACCACAGGCCCTCTAACATCCAATGCTTGTCAGTTAACATGAGAAACGTGTGAGCTTCATGAACGATGTAGTTCGTTTGAGCTGAAAAGTTACTGCCCTTACCTGAAACGAAGTCTTGCTTGTAGGAAGACACAGAGCCTGGGATTTAACTCCATTTCTGAAGGGAAACACACAGCAGAGTTCTCATCAATTGATCCCACTCTGCTTTAGAACAAGAAGGACACTCTAGGTTTTTAGAATCTCTAAGACAGCAGGAAAGGTGAGTGTGCTGAGAACAAAAGAATGGTGTTTCCTACACATACAGACCATATCTAGTCAAACTCTGCTTCTGAAACTGATACAAAGCAGAGGTCCTCAAACATCCAAAGCTTGTCAATTAAGCTGAGAAACGTGTGAGCTTTGTGAACGATGTAGTTCCTTTGAGCTCAAAAGTGACTGCCCTTACCTGAAACAAAGTCTTGCATGTAGGAAGACACAGAGACTGGGGTTTAACTCCATTTCTGAAGGGAAACACACAGCATAGTTCTCATCCATTGATCACATTCTGCTTTAGAGCAAGAAGCACGTGCTTGCTTTCTAGATTCTATAAGACAGCAGGAAACGTGAGTGTGCTGAGAACAAATGAACGGTGGTTCCTACACATACGGACCATTTCTAGTCCAACTCTGCCTCTAATATTGATACAAAGGACTGGTCCTCTAACATCCAATGCTTGTCATTTAAGATGAGAAACGTGTGAGCTTCATGAATGACGTAGTTCGTTTGAGCTGTAAAGTACCTGACCTTACCTGAAACGAAGTCTTGCTTGTAGCAAGACACAGAGCCTGGGATTTAACTCCATTTCTGAAGGGAAACACACAGCAGAGTTCTCATGCATTGATCACACTCTGCTTTAGAGCAAGAAGCACGCTCTAGGTTTCTAGAGTCTCTAAGACAGCAGGAAACGTGAGTGTGCTGAGAACAAAAGAACGGTGTTTCCTACACATACGGACCATATCCAGTCCAACTCTGCTTCTGAAACTGATACAAAGCACTGGTCCTCTAACATCCAATGCTTGTCAGCTAACATGAGAAACGTGTTAGCTTCGTGAACGATGTAGTTCATTTGAGCTGTAAAGTTACTGCCCTTACCAGAAACGAAGTCTTGCTTGTAGGAACACTCAGAGCCTGGGATTTAACTCCATTTCTGAAGAGAAACACATCAGAGTTCTCCTCCATTGATCACACTCTGCTTTAGAGCAAGAAGCACGCTCTTGCCTTCTAGATTCTCTAAAACAGCAGGAAACGTGAGTGTGCTGAGAACAGAAGAACGGTGTTTCCTACACATACGGGACATATCTAGTCCAATTCTGCTTCTGAAAATGATACAAAGCACTGGTCCTCTAACATCCAATGCTTTTCAGTTAAGATGGGAAACGTGTTAGCTTTGTGAACGATGTAGTTCTTTTGAGCTGAAAAGTGACTTCCCTTACTTGAAACGAAGTCTTGCTTGTAGAAGACACAGAGCCTGGGATTTAACTCCATTTCTGAAGTGAAACACACAGCATGGTTCTGATCCATTGATCACACCCTGCTTTAGAGCAAGAAGAACGCTAATGCTCTCTAGAGTCTCTAATACAGCAGGAAACGTGAGTGTGCTCAGAAGAAAAGAACGGTGTTTCCTACACACACGGATCGTATCTAGTTCAACTCTGCTTCTGAAACTGAAACAAACCACAGGTCCTCTAACATGCAATGCTTCTCAGTTAACATGTGAAACGTGTGAGCTTCATGAACAATGTAGTTCATTTGAGCTGATAAGTTACTGCCCTTACCTGAAACGAAGTCTTGCTTGTAGGAAGACACAGAGCCTGGGATTTAACTCCATTTCTGAAGTGGAACACACAGCAGAGTTCTCATTCATTCATCACACTCTGCTTTAGAGCAAGAAGCACGCCCTTGCTTTCTAGAGTCTCTAAAGAAACAGGAAACGTGAGTGTGCTGAGAACAAAAGAACGTTGTTTCCTACACATACGGACCATATATAGCCCAACTCTGCCTCTGACATTGATACAAAGCACAGGTCCTCTCACATCCAATAGTTTTCATTTAAGATGAGAAAAGTGTGAGCTTCCTGAACGATGTAGTTCGTTTGAGCTGAATAGTGACTTCCCTTAGGTGAAACGAAGTCTTGTTTGTAGGAAGACACAGAGCCTGTGATTTAACTCCAGTTCTGAAGTGGAACACACAGCTGAGTTCTCATTCATTGATCACACTCTGCTTTAGAGCAAGAAGAACGCTATTGCTTTCTAGACTCTCTAAGAAAATAGGAAAAGTGAGTGTGCTGAGAACAAAAGAACGGTGTTTCCTACACATACGGACCATATCTAGTCAAACTCTGCCTCTGATATTGATACAAATCACAGGTCCTCTCACATCCAATAGTTGTCATTTAAGATGAGAAATGTGTGAGCTTCGTGAACGAAGTAGTTCGTTTGATCTGAAAAGTGACTGCCCTTACCTGAAAGGAAGTCTTGCTTGTAGGAAGACACAGAGCCTGGGATTTAACTCCATTTCTGAAGGGAAACACACAGCAGAGTTCTCATCCATTGATCACACTCTGCTTTCGAGCAAGAAGCACGCTCTAGGTTTCTAGAGTCTCTAAGACAGCAGAAACGTGAGTGTGCTGAGAACAAAAGAATGGTGTTTCCTACACATACGGACCATATCCAGTCCAACTCTGCTTCTGAAACTGATACAAAACACTGGTCCTCTAACATCCAATGCTTGTCAGCTAACATGAGAAACGTGTTAGCTTCGTGAACGATGTAGTTCCTTTGAGCTGTAAAGTAACTGCCCTTACCTGAAACGAAGTCTTGCTTGTAGGAACACTCAGAGCCTGGGATTTAACTCCATTTCTGAAGTGAAACACATCAGAGTTCTCCTCCATTGATCACACTCTGCTTTAGAGCAAGAAGCACACTCTTGCCTTCTAGAGTCTCTAAAACAGCAGGAAACTTGAGTGTGCTCAGAACAAAAGATCGGTGTTTCCTACACACGTGGACCTTATCTAGTTCCACTCTGCTTCTGAAACTGAAACAAACCACAGGCCCTCTAACATCCAATGCTTGTCAGTTAACATGAGAAACGTGTGAGCTTCAGAAACTGTGTAGTTTCTTTTAGTTGTAAATTACCTGCCCTTACTTGAAACGAAGTCTTGCTTGTAGGAAGTCACAGAGCCTGGGATTTAACTCCATTTCTGAAGTGAAACACACAGCAGAGTTCTCATCCATTGATCTCACTCTGCTTTAGAGCAAGAAGAATGCTAATGCTTTCTAGAGTCTATAATACAGCAGGAAAAGTGAGTGTGCTCAGAAGAAACGAACGGTGTTTCCTACACACACGGACCGTATCTAGTTCAACTCTGCTTCTGAAATTGAAACAAACCACTGGTCCTCTAATATCCAATGCTTCTCAGTTAACATGAGAAACATGTGAGCTTCATGAACGATGTAGTTCGTTTGAGCTGAAAAGTTACTGCCCTTACCTGAAACGAAGTCTTGCTTGTAGGAAGACACAGAGCCTGGGATTTAACTCCATTTCTGAAGGGAAACACACAGCATAGTTCTCATCCATTGATCACATTCTGCTTTAGAGCAAGAAGCACGCGCTTGCTTTCTAGATTCTCTAAGATAGCAGGAAACGTGAGTGTGCTGAGAACAAAAGAACGGTGTTTCCTACACATACGGGACATATCTAGTCCAACTCTGCTTCTGAAAATGATACAAAGCACTGGTCCTCTAACATCCAATGCTTTTCAGTTAAGATGGGAAACGTGTTAGCTTCGTAAACGGTGTAGTTCGTTTAAGCTGAAAAGTGACTTCCATTATTTGAAACGAAGTCTTGCTTGTAGGAAGACACAGAGCCTGGGATTTAACACCAATTCTGAAGTGAAACACACAGCAGAGTTCTCATCCATTGATGACACTCTGCTTTAGAACAAGAAGAATGCTAATGCTTTCTAGAGTCTCTAATACAGCAGGAAACATGAGTGTGCACAGAAGAAAAGAACGGTATTTCCTACACACACGGACTGTATCTAGTTCAACTCTGCTTCTGAAACTGAAACAAACCACAGGTCCTCTAACATCCAATGCTTCTCAGTTAACATGAGAAACGTGTGAGCTTCATGAATGATGTAGTTTGTTTGAGCTGAAAAGTTACTGCCCTTACCTGAAACGAAGTCTTGCTTGTAGGAAGACACAGAGCCTGGGATTTAACTCCAGTTCTGAAGGGAAACACACAGCATAGTTCTCATCCATGGATCACACTCTGCTTTAGAGCAAGAAGAACGCTATTGCTTTCTAGACTCTCTAATGCAGCAGGAAAGGGGAGTGTGCTCAGAACAAAAGAACGGGGTTACCTACACATACGGATCATATCTAGTTCAGCTCCTCTTCTGAAACTGACACAAAGCAAAGGTTCTGTAACATCCAATGCTTTTCAATTAAGACCAAGAAACGTGTGAGCTTCGTGTACAATGTAGTTCGTTTGACCTGTAAAGTAACTGCCCTTACCTGAAACGATGTCTTGATTGTAGGAAGACACAGAGCCTGGGATTTAACTCCATTTCTGAAGTGGAACACACAGCAGAGTTCTCATTCATTGATCACACTCTGCTTTAGAGCAAGAAGCACGCCCTTGCTTTCTAGAGTCTATAAAGAAACAGGAAACGTGAGTGTGCTGAGAACAAAAGAACATTGTTTCCTACACATACAGACCATATATAGCCCAACTCTGCCTCTGACGTTGATACAAACACAGGTCCTCTCACATCCAATAGTTGTCATTTAAGATGAGAAAAGTGTGAGCTTCGTGAACGAAGTAGTTCGTTTGATCTGAAAAGTGACTGCCCTTACCTGAAAGGAAGTCTTGCTTGTAGGAAGACATAGAGACTGGGATTTAACTCCATTTATGAAGGGAAACACACAGCAGAGTTCTCATCCATTGATCACACTCTGCTTTCGAGCAAGAAGCATGCTCTAGGTTTCTAGAGTCTCTAAGACAGCAGGAAACGTGAGTGTGCTGAGACCAAAGAACGGTGTTTCCTACACATACGGACCATATCCAGTCCAACTCTGCTTCTGAAACTGATACAAAGCACTGGTACTCTAACATCCAATGCTTGTCATCTAACATGAGAAACGTGTTAGCTTCGTGAAGGATGTAGTTCATTTGAGCTGTAAAGTAACTGCCCTTACCTGAAACGAAGTCTTGCTTGTAGGAACACTCAGAGCCTGGGATTTAACTCCATTTCTGAAGTGAAACACATCAGAGTTCTCCTCCATTGATCACACTCTGCTTTAGAGCAAGAAGCACACTCTTGCCTTCTGGAGTCTCTAAAACAGCAGGAAACTTGAGTGTGCTCAGAACAAAAGAACGGTGTTTCCTACACACGCGGACCTTATCTAGTTCAACTCTGCTTCTGAAACTGAAACAAACCACAGGCCCTCTAACATCCAATGCTTGTCAGTTAACATGAGAAACGTGTGGGCTCCGGAAACTATGTAGTTTCATTTAGTTGTAAATTACCTGCCCTTACTTGAAACGAAGTCTTGCTTGTAGGAAGTCACAGAGCCTGGGATTTAACTCCATTTCTGAAGTGAAACACCCAGCAGAGTTCTCATCCATTGATCTCACTCTGCTTTAGATCAAGAAGAATGCTAATGCTTTCTAGAGTCTCTAATACAGCAGGAAAAGGGAGTGTGCTCAGAAGAAACGAACGGTGTTTCCTACACACACGGACCGTATCTAGTTCAACTCTGCTTCTGAAACTGAAACAAACCACAGGTCCTCTAATATCCAATGCTTCTCAGTTAACATGAGAAACGTGTGAGCTTCATGAACGATGTAGTTCGTTTGAGCTGAAAAGTTACTGCCCTTACCTGAAACGAAGTCTTGCTTGTAGGAAGACACAGAGCCTGGGATTTAACTCCATTTCTGAAGGGAAACACACAGCAGAGTTCTCATCAATTGATCCCACTCTGCTTTAGAGCAAGAAGGACACTCTAGGTTTCTAGAGTCTCTAAGACAGCAGGAAAGGTGAGTGTGCTGAGAACAAAAGAATGGTGTTTCCTACACATACAGACCATATCTAGTCAAACTCTGCTTCTGAATCTGATACAAAGCAGAGGTCCTCAAACATCCAAAGCTTGTCATTTAAGCTGAGAAACGTGTGACCTTTGTGAACGATGTAGTTCCTTTGAGCTCAAAAGTGACTGCCATTACCTGAAACAAAGTCTTGCATGTAGGAAGACACAGAGACTGGGGTTTAACTCCATTTCTGAAGGGAAACACACAGCATAGTTCTCATCCATTGATCACATTCTGCTTTAGAGCAAGAAGCACGCGCTTGCTTTCTAGATTCTCTAAGACAGCAGGAAACGTGAGTGTGCTGAGAACAAAAGAACGGTGTTTCCTACACATACGGGACATATCTAGTCCAACTCTGCTTCTGAAAATGATACAAAGCA
Source organism: Onychomys leucogaster (assembly GCA_949786385.1). NCBI lineage: Eukaryota > Metazoa > Chordata > Mammalia > Rodentia > Cricetidae > Onychomys > Onychomys leucogaster. Next base: position 80,545 of record CATKUP010000694.1, read on the forward strand.
CTGGTCCTCTAACATCCAATGCTTTTCAGTTAAGATGGGAAACGTGTTAGCTTCGTAAACGATGTAGTTCATTTAAGCTGAAAAGTGACTTCCATTATTTGAAACGAAGTCTTGCTTGTAGGAAGACACAGAGCCTGGGATTTAACACCATTTCTGAAGTGAAACACACAGCAGAGTTCTCATCCATTGATGACACTCTGCTTTAGAACAAGAAGAATGCTAATGCTTTCTAGAGTCTCTAATACAGCAGGAAACGTGAGTGTGCACAGAAGAAAAGAACGGTGTTTCCTACACACACGGACTGTATCTAGTTCAACTCTGCTTCTGAAACTGAAACAAACCACAGGTCCTCTAACATCCAATGCTTCTCAGTTAACATGAGAAACGTGTGAGCTTCATGAATGATGTAGTTTGTTTCAGCTGAAAAGTTACTGCCCTTACCTGAAACGAAGTCTTGCTTGTAGGAAGACACAGAGCCTGGGATTTAACTCCAGTTCTGAAGGGAAACACACAGCATAGTTCTCATCCATGGATCACACTCTGCTTTAGAGCAAGAAGAACGCTATTGCTTTCTAGACTCTCTAATGCAGCAGGAAAGGGGAGTGTGCTCAGAACAAAAGAACGGTGTTACCTACACATACGGACCATATCTAGTTCAACTCCTCTTCTGAAACTGACACAAAGCAAAGGTCCTGTAACATCCAATGCTTTTCAATTAAGACCAAGAAACGTGTGAGCTTCGTGTACAATGTAGTTCGTTTGACCTGTAAAGTAACTGCCCTTACCTGAAACGATGTCTTGATTGTAGGAAGACACAGAGCCTGGGATTTAACTCCATTTCTGAAGTGGAACACACAGCAGAGTTCTCATTCATTGATCACACTCTGCTTTAGAGCAAGAAGCACGCCCTTGCTTTCCAGAGTCTCTAAAGAAACAGGAAACGTGAGTGTGCTGAGAACAAAAGAACATTGTTTCCTACACATACAGACCATATATAGCCCAACTCTGCCTCTGACATTGATACAAAGCACAGGTCCTCTCACATCCAATAGTTGTCATTTAAGATGAGAAAGTGTGAGCTTCGTGAACGAAGTAGTTCGTTTGATCTGAAAAGTGACTGCCCTTACCTGAAAGGAAGTCTTGCTTGTAGGAAGACACAGAGCCTGGGATTTAACTCCATTTCTGAAGGGAAACACACAGCAGAGTTCTCATCCATTGATCACACTCTGCTTTAGAGCAAGAAGCACGCTCTAGGTTTCTAGAGTCTCTAAGACAGCAGGAAACGTGAGTGTGCTGAGAAAAAAAGTACGGTGTTTCCTACACATACGGACCATATCCAGTCCAACTCTGCTTCTGAAACTGATACAAAGCACTGGTACTCTAACATCCAATGCTTGTCAGCTAACATGAGAAACGTGTTAGCTTCGTGAACGATGTAGTTCCTTTGAGCTGTAAAGTAACTGCCCTTACCTGAAACGAAGTCTTGCTTGTAGGAACACTCAGAGCCTGGGATTTAACTCCATTTCTGACGTGAAACACATCAGAGTTCTCCTCCATTGATCACACTCTGCTTTAGAGCAAGAAGCACACTCTTGCCTTCTAGAGTCTCTAAAACAGCAGGAAACTTGAGTGTGCTCAGAACAAAAGAACAGTGTTTCCTACACACGCGGACCTTATCTAGTTCAACTCTGCTTCTGAAACTGAAACAAACCACAGGCCCTCTAACATCCAATGCTTGTCAGTTAACATGAGAAACGTGTGGGCTCCGGAAACTATGTAGTTTCTTTTAGTTGTAAATTACCTGCCCTTACTTGAAACGAAGTCTTGCTTGTAGGAAGTCAAAGAGCCTGGGATTTAACTCCATTTCTGAAGTGAAACACCCAGCAGAGTTCTCATCCATTGATCTCACTCTGCTTTAGAGCAAGAAGAATGCTAATGCTTTCTAGAGTCTCTAAAACAGCAGGAAACTTGAGTGTGCTCAGAACAAAAGAACGGTGTTTCCTACACACGCGGACCTTATCTAGTTCAACTCTGCTTCTGAAACTGAAACAAACCACAGGTCCTCTAACATCCAATGCTTCTCAGTTAACATGAGAAACGTGTGAGCTTCATGAATGATGTAGTTCCTTTGAGCTGAAAAGTTACTGCCCTTATCTGAAACGAAGTCTTGCTTGTAGGAAGACACAGAGCCTGGGATTTAACTCCATTTCTGAAGGGAAACACACAGCAGAGTTCTCATCCATTGATCACACTCTGCTTTCGAGCAAGAAGCACGCCCTTGCTTTCTAGAATCTCTAATACAGCAGGAAACGTGAGTGTGCTGAGAACAAAAGAACGGTGTTTCCTACACATACGGACCATTTCTAGTCCAACTCTGCTTCTGAAAATGATACAAAGCGCTTGTCCTCTAACATCCAATGCTTTTCAGTTAAGATGGGAAACGTGTTAGCTTCGTAAACGATGTAGTTCGTTTAAGCTGAAAAGTGACTTCCATTATTTGAAACGAAGTCTTGCTTGTAGGAAGACACAGAGCCTGGGATTTAACACCACTTCTGAAGTGAAACACACAGCAGAGTTCTCATCCATTGATCACACTCTGCTTTAGAGCAAGAAGAATGCTAATGCTTTCTAGAGTCTCTAATACAGCAGGAAACGTGAGTGTGCACAGAAGAAAAGAACGGTGTTTCCTACACACACGGACCGTATCTAGTTCAACTCTGCTTCTGAAACTGAAACAAACCACAGGTCCTCTAACATCCAATGCTTCTCAGTTAACATGAGAAACGTGTGAGCTTCATGAATGATGTAGTTCGTTTGAGCTGAAAAGTTACTGCCCTTACCTGAAACGAAGTCTTGCTTGTAGGAAGACACAGAGCCTGGGATTTAACTCCATTTCTGAAGGGAAACACACAGCAGAGTTCTCATCCATTGATCACACTCTGCTTTCGAGCAAGAAGCACGCTCTAGGTTTCTAGAGTCTCTAAGACAGCAGGAAACGTGAGTGTGCTGAGAACAAAAGAATGGTGTTTCCTACACATACGGACCATTTCTAGTCCAACTCTGCTTCTGAAAATGATACAAAGCGCTTGTCCTCTAACATCCAATGCTTGTCAGCTAACATGAGATACGTGTTAGCTTCATGAACGATGTAGTTCCTTTGAGCTGTAAAGTAACTGCCCTTACCTGAAACGAAGTCTTGCTTGTAGGAAGACACAGAGCCTGGGATTTAACTCCAGTTCTGAAGGGAAACACACAGCATAGTTCTCATCCATGGATCACACTCTGCTTTAGAGCAAGAAGAACGCTATTGCTTTCTAGACTCTCTAATGCAGCAGGAAAGGTGAGTGTGCTCAGAACAAAAGAACGGTGTTACCTACACATACGGACCATATCTAGTTCAACTCCTCTTCTGAAACTGACACAAAGCAAAGGTTCTGTAACATCCAATGCTTTTCAATTAAGACCAAGAAACGTGTGAGCTTCGTGTACAATGTAGTTCGTTTGACCTGTAAAGTAACTGCCCTTACCTGAAACGATGTCTTGATTGTAGGAAGACACAGAGCCTGGGATTTAACTCCATTTCTGAAGTGGAACACACAGCAGAGTTCTCATTCATTGATCACACTCTGCTTTAGAGCAAGAAGCATGCCCTTGCTTTCTAGAGTCTCTAAGGAAACAGGAAACGTGAGTGTGCTGAGAACAAAAGAATGTTGTTTCCTACACATACGGACCATATATAGCCCAACTCTGCCTCTGACATTGATACAAAGCACAGGTCCTCTCACAGCCAATAGTTTTCATTTAAGATGAGAAAAGTGTGAGCTTCGTGAACGATGTAGTTCGTTTGAGCTGAAAAGTGACTTCCCTTAGGTGAAAAGAAGTCTTGTTTGTAGGAAGACACAGAGCCTGTGATTTAACTCCATTTCTGAAGTGGAACACACAGCAGAGTTCTCATTCATTGATCACACTCTGCTTTAGAGCAAGAAGAACACTATTGCTTTCTAGAATCTCTAAGAAAACAGGAAACGTGAGTGTGCTGAGAACAAAAGAACGGTGTTTCCTACACATACGGACCATATCTAGTCCAACTCTGCCTCTGACATTGATACAAATCACAGGTCCTCTCACATCCAATAGTTGTCATTTAAGATGAGAAAAGTGTGAGCTTCGTGAACGAAGTAGTTCGTTTGATCTGAAAAGTGACTGCCCTTACCTGAAAGGAAGTCTTGCTTGTAGGAAGACACAGAGCCTGGCATTTAACTCCATTTCTGAAGGGAAACACACAGCAGAGTTCTCATCCATGGATCACACTCTGCTTTAGAGCAAGAAGCACGCTCTTGCCTTCTAGAGTCTCTAAAACAGCAGGAAACTTGAGTGTGCTCAGAACAAAAGAACGGTGTTTCCTACACAGGCGGACCTTATCTAGTTCAACTCTGCTTCTGAAACTGAAATAAACCACAGGCCCTCTAACATCCAATGCTTGTCAGTTAACATGAGAAACGTGTGAGCTTCGGAAACTATGTAGTTTCTTTTAGTTGTAAATTACCTGCCCTTACTTGAAACGAAGTCTTGCTTGTAGGAAGACACAGAGCCTGGGATTTAACTCCATTTCTGAAGTGAAACACCCAGCAGAGTTCTCATCCATTGATCTCACTCTGCTTTAGAGCAAGAAGAATGCTATTGCTTTCTAGAGTCTCTAATACAGCAGGAAACGTGAGTGTGCTCAGAAGAAACGAACGGTGTTTCCTACACACACGGACCGTATCTAGTTCAACTCTGCTTCTGAAACTGAAACAAACCAAAGGTCCTCTAACATCCAATGCTTCTCAGTTAACTTGAGAAACGTGTGAGCTTCATGAACGATGTAGTTCGTTTGAGCTGAAAAGTTACTGCCCTTACCTGAAACGAAGTCTTGCTTGTAGGAAGACACAGAGCCTGGGATTTAACTCCATTTCTGAAGGGAAACACAGCAGAGTTCTCATCAATTGATCCCACTCTGCTTTAGAGCAAGAAGGACACTCTAGGTTTCTAGAGTCTCTAAGACAGCAGGAAACGTGAGTGTGCTGAGAACAAAAGAATGGTGTTTCCTACACATACAGACCATATCTAGTCAAACTCTGCTTCTGAAACTGATACAAAGCAGAGGTCCTCAAACATCCAAAGCTTGTCAATTAAGCTGAGAAACGTGTGAGCTTTGTGAACGATGTAGTTCCTTTGAGCTCAAAAGTGACTGCCCTTACCTGAAACAAAGTCTTGCATGTAGGAAGACACAGAGACTGGGGTTTAACTCCATTTCTGAAGGGAAACACACAGCATAGTTCTCATCCATTGATCACATTCTGCTTTAGAGCAAGAAGTACGCGCTTGCTTTCTAGATTCTATAAGACAGCAGGAAACGTGAGTGTGCTGAGAACAAAAGAACGGTGTTTCCTACACATACGGGACATATCTAGTCCAACTCTGCCTCTGACATTGATACAAATCACAGGTCCTCTCACATCCAATAGTTGTCATTTAAGATGAGAAAAGTGTGAGCTTCGTGAACGAAGTAGTTCGTTTGATCTGAAAAGTGACTGCCCTTACCTGAAAGGAAGTCTTGCTTGGAGGAAGACACAGAGCCTGGGATTTAACTCCATTTCTGAAGGGAAACACACAGCAGAGTTCTCATCCATGGATCACACTCTGCTTTAGAGCAAGAAGCACGCTCTTGCCTTCTAGAGTCTCTAAAACAGCAGGAAACTTGAGTGTGCTCAGAACAAAAGAACGGTGTTTCCTACACACGCGGACCGTATCTAGTTCAACTCTGCTTCTGAAACTGAAATAAACCACAGGCCCTCTAACATCCAATGCTTGTCAGTTAACATGAGAAACGTGTGAGCTTCGGAAACTATGTAGTTTCTTTTAGCTGTAAATTACCTGCCCTTACTTGAAACGAAGTCTTGCTTGTAGGAAGTCACAGAGCCTGGGATTTAACTCCATTTCTGAAGTGAAACACACAGCAGAGTTCTCATCCATTGATCACACTCTGCTTTAGAGCAAGAAGAATGCTAATGCTTTCTAGAGTCTCTAATACAGCAGGAAACGTGAGTGTGCTCAGAAGAAAAGAACGGTGTTTCCTACACACACGGACCGTATCTAGTTCAACTCTGCTTCTGAAACTGAAACAAACCACAGGTCCTCTAACATCCAATGCTTCTCAGTTAACATGAGAAACGTGTGAGCTTCATGAACGATGTAGTTCGTTTGAGCTGAAAAGTTACTGCCCTTACCTGAAACGAAGTCTTGCTTGTAGGAAGACACAGAGCCTGGGATTTAACTCCAGTTCAGAAGGGAAACACACAGCAGAGTTCTCATCCATTGATCCCACTCTGCTTTAGAGCAAGAAGGACACTCTAGGTTTCTAGAGTCTCTAAGACAGCAGGAAACGTGAGTGTGCTGAGAACAAAAGAATGGTTTTTCCTACACATACAGACCATATCTAGTCAAACTCTGCTTCTGAAACTGATACAAAGCAGAGGTCCTCAAACATCCAAAGCTTGTCAATTAAGCTGAGAAACGTGTGAGCTTTGTGTACGATGTAGTTCCTTTGAGCTCAAAAGTGACTGCCCTTACCTGAAACAAAGTCTTGCATGTAGGAAGACACAGAGACTGGGGTTTAACTCCATTTCGGAAGGGAAACACACAGCATAGTTCTCATCCATTGATCACATTCTGCTTTAGAGCAAGAAGCACGCCCTTGCTTTCTAGATTCTATAAGACAGCAGGAAACGTGAGTGTGCTGAGAACCAAAGAACGGTGTTTCCTACACATACGGGACATATCTAGTCCAATTCTGCTTCTGAAAATGATACAAAGCACTGGTCCTCTAACATCCAATGCTTTTCAGTTAAGATGGGAAACGTGTTAGCTTCGTAAACGATGTAGTTCGTTTAAGCTGAAAAGTGACTTCCATTACTTGAAACGAAGTCTTGCTTGTAGGAAGACACAGAGCCTGGGATTTAACACCATTTCTGAAGTGAAACACAACAGCAGAGTTCTCATCCATTGATCACACTCTGCTGTAGAGAAAGAAGAATGCTAATGCTTTCTAGAGTCTCTAATACAGCAGGAAATGTGAGTGAGCTCAGAAGAAAAGAACGGTGTTTCCTACACACACGGACAGTATCTAGTTCAACTCTGCTTCTGAAACTGAAACAAACCACAGGTCCTCTAACATCCAATGCTTCTCAGTTAACATGAGAAACGTGTGAGCTTCATGAACGATGTAGTTCGTTTGAGCTGAAAAGTTACTGCCCTTACCTGAAACGAAGTCTTGCTTGTAGGAAGACACAGAGCCTGGGATTTAACTCCATTTCTGAAGGGAAACACACAGCAGAGTTCTCATCCATTCATCACACTCTGCTTTAGAGCAAAAAGCACGCTCTAGGTTTCTAGAGTCTCTAAGACAGCAGGAAACGTGAGTGTGCTGAGAACAAAAGAACGCTGTTTCCTACACATACGGACCATATCCAGTCCAACTCTGCTTCTGAAACTGATACAAAGCACTGGTCCTCTAACATCCAATGCTTGTCAGCTAACATGAGAAACGTGTTAGCTTCGTGAACGATGTAGTTCCTTTGAGCTGTAAAGTAACTGCCCTTACCTGAAATGAAGTCTTGCTTGTAGGAAGACACAGAGCCTGGGATTTAACTCCAGTTCTGAAGGGAAACACACAGCATAGTTCTCATCCATGGATCACACTCTGCTTTAGAGCAAGAAGAACGCTATTGCTTTCTAGACTCTCTAATGCAGCAGGAAAGGTTAGTGTGCTCAGAACAAAAGAACGGTGTTACCTACACATACGGACCATATCTAGTTCAACTCCTCTTCTGAAACTGACACAAAGCAAAGGTTCTGTAACATCCAATGCTTTTCAATTAAGACCAAGAAACGTGTGAGCTTCGTGTACAATGTAGTTCGTTTGACCTGTAAAGTAACTGCCCTTACCTGAAACGATGTCTTGATTGTAGGAAGACACAGAGCCTGGGATTTAACTCCATTTCTGAAGTGGAACACACAGCAGAGTTCTCATTCATTGATCACACTCTGCTTTAGAGCAAGAAGCACGCCCTTGCTTTCTAGAGTCTCTAAGGAAACAGGAAACGTGAGTGTGCTGAGAACAAAAGAACGTTGTTTCCTACACATACGGACCATATATAGCCCAACTCTGCCTCTGACATTGATACAAAGCACAGGTCCTCTCACAGCCAATAGTTTTCATTTAAGATGAGAAAAGTGTGAGCTTCGTGAACGATGTAGTTCGTTTGAGCTGAAAAGTGACTTCCCTTAGGTGAATCGAAGTCTTGTTTGTAGGAAGACACAGAGCCTGTGATTTAACTCCATTTCTGAAGTGGAACACACAGCAGAGTTCTCATTCATTGATCACACTCTGCTTTAGAGCAAGAAGAACGCTATTG
>CATKUP010000695.1:0-88000 GCA_949786385.1 Onychomys leucogaster
TCTGGACATGCTCATATTTCGTGCTGTATTGCAGATTCTGGACAGAAGAGGATGCTTCTTGTGTTAAAACAGAGGGTGTTTCATGGATGAGAACACTGGTCTGAAATTCCCTTCAGAAATGGAGTTAAACCAAAGGCTCTTTGTCTTCCTACGAGCAAGAGTTCATTTCCGGTAAACCCAGTGATTTTTCGGCTCAAATGAATTTACACAGTTCACGAACCCAACACGTTTTTCACTATAAATGAAAGACCATTTTTGTAAGAGATGCTATGGTTTGTTACAGTTTAATGAGCAGAGTTCAACTAGATATGGTCCATATGAGTAGGAAACACAGTTCTTTTTTTCTGGGCATGCTCATGTTTCTGGCTGTATTAGAGATCCTGGAAAGAAGAGCATGCTTCTTGCGTTAAAACAGAGTGTGTTTCATGGATGAGAACTCTGGTCTGAATTTCCCTTCACAAACGGAGTAAAACCAAAGCCTCTGTGCCTTCCTACAAGCAAGAGTTCATTTCCAGTAAACCCAGTGATTTTTCGGCTCAAATGAATTTACACAGTTCATGAACCCAATACTTTTTTCACTATTAACTAAAGAGCATCTATGTAACACATGCTGTGGTTTGTTGCAGTTTCATAAGCAGTGTTCAACTAGATATGGTCCGTATGAGTAGGAAACACAGTTGTTTTTTTCTGGGCATGCTCATGTTTCTTGCTGTATTGGGGACGCTTGAAAGAAGAGCATTCTTCTTGCGTTAAAACAGAGTATTTTTCATGGATGAGAACACTGGTCTGAATTTTCCTTCAGAAACGGAATGAAACCAAAGTCTCTGTGTCTTCCTTCAAGCACGAGTTCATTTCCGGTAAACCCAGTGATTTTTCGGCTCAAATGAATTTACACAGTTCACAAACCCAACACGATTTTCACTATTAACTAAACAGCATCTATGTAAGAGATGCTGTGGTTTGTTACAGTTTAATGAGCAGAGTTCAACTAGATATGGTCCATATGAGTAGGAAACACAGTTCTTTTTTACTGGGCATGCTCATGTTTCTTGCTGTATTGCAGACGCTTGAAAGAAGAGCATTCTTCTTGCGTTAAAACAGAGTATTTTTCATGGATGAGAACACTGGTCTGAATTTTCCTTCAGAAACGGAGTGAAACCAAAGCCTCTGTGTCTTCCTTCAAGCACGAGTTCATTTCCGTTAAACCCAGTGATTTTTCGGCTCAAATGAATTTACACAGTTCACGAACCCAACACGTTTTTCACTATGAATGAAAGACCATTTTTGTAAGAGATGCTGTGGTTTGTTACAGTATCCAAATCAGAGTTCAACAAGATATCGTCCGTATGAGTAGGAAACACAGTTCATTTTTTCTGGACTCCTCATATATCTTGCTGTATTGCAGATTATGGACAGAAGAGGAGGCTTCTTGCGTTATAACAGAGTGTGTTTCCTGGAGGAGAACGCTGGTCTGAATTTCCCTTCACAAAGGGAGTTAAACCAAAGCCTATGTGTCTTCCTACAAGCAAGAGTTCATTTCCGGTAAGCCCAGTGATTATTCGGCTCAAATGAATTTTCACAGTTCAGGAACCCAACACGTTTTTCACTATTAACTAAATAACATCTATGTAAGAGATGCTGTAGTTTGTTACAGTTTCATAATCAGAGTTCTACCAGATATGGTCCGTATGAGTAGGAAACACAGTTCATTTTATCTGGACATGCTCATATTTCGTGCTGTATTGCAGATTCTGGACAGAAGAGGATGCTTCTTGTGTTAAAACAGAGGGTGTTTCATGGATGAGAACACTGGTCTGAAATTCCCTTCAGAAATGGAGTTAAACCAAAGGCTCTTTGTCTTCCTACGAGCAAGAGTTCATTTCCAGTAAACCCAGTGATTTTTCGGCTCAAATGAATTTACACAGTTCACAAACCCAACACGATTTTCACTATTAACTAAACAGCATCTATGTAAGAGATGCTGTGGTTTGTTACAGTTTAATGAGCAGAGTTCAACTAGATATGGTCCATATGAGTAGGAAACACAGTTCTTTTTTTCTGGGCATGCTCATGTTTCTGGCTGTATTAGAGATGCTGGAAAGAAGAGCATGCTTCTTGCGTTAAAACAGAGTGTGTTTCATGGATGAGAACTCTGGTCTGAATTTCCCTTCACAAACGGAGTAAAACCAAAGCCTCTGTGCCTTCCTACAAGCAAGAGTTCATTTCCGGTAAACCCAGTGATTTTTCGGCTCAAATGAATTTACACAGTTCATGAACCCAATACTTTTTTCACTATTAACTAAAGAGCATCTATGTAAGACATGCTGTGGTTTGTTACAGTTTCATAAGCAAAGTTCAACTAGATATGGTCCATATGAGTAGGAAACACAGTTCGTTTTTTCTGAGCATGCACATGTTTCTTGATGTATTGGAGACGCTGGAAAGAAGAGGATGCTTCTTGCCTTAAAACAGTGTGGGTTTCATGGATGAGAACTCTGGTCTGAATTTCCCTTCACAAACGGAGTGAAACCAAAGCCTCTGTGTCTTCCAACAAGCAAGAGTTCATTTCCGGTAAACCCAGGGGTTTTTCGGCTCAAATGAATTTACACAGTTCATGAACCCAACATGATTTTCACTATTAACTAAACAGCATCTATGTAAGAGATGCTGTGGTTTGTTACAGTTTCATAAGCAGAGTTCAACTTGATATGGTCCATATGAGTAGGAAACACAGTTCTTTTTTTCCGGACGTGCTCATATTACTTGCTGTATTGCAGACTCTGGAAAGAAGAGGATGCTTCTTGCGTTAAAACAGAGGGTGTTTCATGAATGAGAATACTGGTCTGAATTTCCCTTCAGAAACTGAGTTGAACCAAAGTCTCTGTGTCTTCCTACAAGCAAGAGTTCATTTCCGGTAAACCAGGGTTTTTTCAGCCCAAATGAAATTACACAGTTCTAGAACCCTACACTTTTTTCACTATTAACTAAAAGGCATCCATGTAACACATGCTGTGGTTTGTTACAGTTTCATAAGCAGAGTTCAACTAGGTATGGTCCGTATGAGTAGGAAACACAGTTCTTTTTTTCTGGACATGCTCATATTACTTCCTGTATTGCAGACTCTGGAAAGAGGAGGATGCTTCTTGCGTTAAAACAGAGGGTGTTTCAGGAATGATAATACTGGGCTGAATTTCCCTTCACAAACGGAGTGAAACCAAAGGCTCTGTGTCTTCCTACAAGCAACAGTTCATTTCCGGTAATCCCAGTGATTTTTTGGCTCAAATGTATTTACACAGTTCAAGAACCCAACAAGATTTTCACTATTAACTAAAGAGCATCTATGTAAGAGATGCTGTGGTTTGGTACACTATCATAAGCAGGGTTCAACTAGATATGGTCCATATGAGTAGGAAACACAGTTCATTTTTCTGGACATGCTCATATTTCCTGCTGTATTCCAGATTCTGGACAGGACATGATGCTTCTTGTGTTAAAACAGAGGGCGTCAGGGATGAGAACACTGGTCTGAATTTCCCTTCACAAACGGAGTTAAATAAAAGGCTTTTGTCTTCCTACAAGCAAGAGTTCATTTCCGGTAAACCCAGTGATTCTTCGGATCAAATGAATTTACACAGTTCACGAACCCAACACGATTTTCACTATTAACTAAACAGCATCTATGTAAGAGATGCTATGGTTTGTTACAGTATAATGAGCAGAGTTCAACTAGATATGGTCCATATGAGTAGGAATCACAGTTCTTTTTTCTGGGCATGCTTATGTTTCTTGCTGTATTAGAGATGCTGGAAAGAAGATCATGCTTCTTGCGATAAAACGGAGTATGTTTCATGGATGAGAACACTGATCTGAATTTTCCTTCAGAAACGGATATAAACCGAAGTCTCTGTGTCTTCCTAAAAGCAAGAGTTCATATCCGCCAAACCCAGTGATTTTTTGGCTCAAATGAATTTACACAGTTCACGAAACCAACGTTTTTCACTATTAACTAAAGAGCATCTATGTAAGAAATGCTGTGGTTTGTTAGAGTTTCATAATCAGGGTTCAACTAGATATGGTACGTATGAGTAGGAAACACAGTTCTTTTTTTCTGGACATGCTCATATTGCTAGCTGTATTGCAACTCTGGAAAGAAGTGGATGCTTCTTGTGTTATAACAAAGGATGTTTCATGGATGAGAACACTGGTCTGAATTTCCCTTCACAATCAGAGTTAAATAAAATGCTCTTTGTCTTCCTACAAGCAAGAGTTCATTTCCGGTAAACCCAGTGATTCTTCGGCTCAAATGAGTTTACACAGTTCACGAACCCAACATGTTTTTCACTATTAACTAAAGAGCATCTATGTAAGAGATGCTGTGGTTTGTTACAGTGCCATAATCAGAGTTCAACTAGATATGGTCCGTCTGATTACGAAACACAGTTCTTTTTTTCTGGACATGCTCATATTTCTTGCTGTATTGCAGACTCTGGAAAGAAGACGATGCTTCTTGCGTTAAAACAGAGGGTGTTTCATGGATGAGAACACTGGTCTGAATTTCCCTTCACAAACGGAGTTAAACCAAAGCCTCTGTGTCTTCCTACAAGCAAGAGTTCATTTCCGGTAAACCCAGTGATTTTTCGGCTCAAATGAATATACACAGTTCACGAACCCAACACAATTTTCACTATTAACTAAAGAGCATCTATGTAAGACATGCTGTGGTTTGTTACAGTTTCATAAGCATAGTTCAACTAGATATGGTCCATATGAGTAGGAAACACAGTTCGTTTTTTCTGAGCATGCACATGTTTCTTGATGTATTGGAGACGCTGGAAAGAAGAGGATGCTTCTTGCCTTAAAACAGTGTGGGTTTCATGGATGAGAACTCTGGTCTGAATTTCCCTTCACAAACGGAGTGAAAGCAAAGCCTCTGTGTCTTCCAACAAGCAAGAGTTCATTTCCGGTAAACCCAGGGGTTTTTCGGCTCAAATGAATTTACACAGTTCATGAACCCAACATGATTTTCACTATTAACTAAACAGCATCTATGTAAGAGATGCTGTGGTTTGTTACAGTTTCATAAGCAGAGTTCAACTTGATATGGTCCATATGAGTAGGAAACACAGTTCTTTTTTTCCGGACGTGCTCATATTACTTGCTGTATTGCAGACTCTGGAAAGAAGAGGATGCTTTTTGCTTTAAAACAGAGGGTGTTTTATGAATGAGAATACTGGTCTGAATTTCCCTTCAGAAACTGAGTTAAACCAAAGTCTCTGTGTCTTCCTACAAGCAAGAGTTCATTTCCGGTAAACCAGGGTTTTTTCAGCCCAAATGAAATTACACAGTTCTAGAACCCTACACTTTTTTCACTGTTAACTAAAAGGCATCCATGTAACACATGCTGTGTTTTGTTACAGTTTCATAAGCAGAGTTCAACTAGGTATGGTCCGTATGAGTAGGAAACACAGTTCTTTTTTTCTGGACATGCTCATATTACTTCCTGTATTGCAGACTCTGGAAAGAAGAGGATGCTTCTTGCGTTAAAACAGAGGGTGTTTCAGTAATGATAATACTGGTCTGAATTTCCCTTCACAAATGGAGTGAAACCAAAGGCTCTGTGTCTTCCTACAAGAAAGAGTTCATTTCCGGTAAACCCAGTAATTTTTTTGGCTCAAATGTATTTACTCAGTTCAAGAAACCAACAAGATTTTCACTATTAACTAAAGAGCATCTATGTAAGAGATGCTGTGGTTTGTTTCAGTGCCATAAGCAGAGTTCAACTAGATATGGTCTGTCTGAGTAGGAAACACAGTTCTTTTTTTCTGGACATGCTCATATTTCTTGCTGTATTGCAGACTCTGGAAAGAAGACGATGCTTCTTGTGTTAAAACAGAGGGTGTTTCATGGATGAGAACACTGGTCTGAATTTCCTTTCACAAACGGAGTTAAACCAAAGTCTCTGTGTCTTCCTACAAGCAAGAGTTCATTTCCGGTAAATCCAGTGATCTTTCGGCTCAAATGAATTTACACAGTTCACGAACCCAACAAAATTTTCACTATTAACTAAAGAGCATCTATGTAAGACATGCTGTGGTTTGTTACAGTTTCATAAGCGGAGTTCAACTAGATATGGTCCATATGAGTAGGAAACACAGTTCTATTTTTCTGGGCATGCACATGTTTCTTGATGTATTAGAGACGATGGAAAGAAGAGCATGCTTCTTGCGTAAAAACAGAGTATGTTTCATGGATGAGGACACTGGTGTGAATTTTCCTTCAGAAACGTAGTTAAACCAAAGTCTCTGTGTCTTCCTAAAAGCAAGAGTTCATATCCGGTAAACCCAGGGAGTTTTTCGGCTCAAATGAATTTACACAGTTCACGAAAAAACATGTTTTGCACTATTAACTAAAGAGCATCTATGTAAGAGATGCTGTGGTTTGTTAGAGTTTCATAAGCAGAGTTCAACTAATATGGTCCGTATGAGTAGAAAACACTGTTCTTTTTTTCTGGGCATGCTCATGTTTCTTGATGTATTAGAGACGCTGGAAAGAAGAGGATGCTTCTTGCATTAAAACAGAGTGTGTTTCATGAATGAGAACTCTAGCCTGAATTTCCCTTCACAAACGGAGTGAAGCCAAAGCCTCTGTGTCTTCCTACAAGCAAGAGTTCATTTCCGGTAAACACAGGGGTTTTTGGGCTCAAATGAATTTACACAGTTCATGAATCCAATACGTTTTTCACTATTAACTAAAGAGCATCTATGTAATACAAGCTGTGGTTTTTTACAGTTTCATAAGCAGAGTTCAACTATATATGGTCCGTATGAGTAGGAAACACAGTTCTTTTTTTCTGGGCATGCTCATGTTTCTTGATGTATTAGAGACGCTGGACAGAAGAGGATGCTTCTTGTGTTAAAACAGAGGGTGTTTCATGGATGAGAACACTGGTCTGAATTTCCCTTCACAAACGGAGTTAAACCAAAGTCTCTGTGTCTTCCTAAAAGCAAGAGTTCATATCCGGTAAACCCAGGGATTTTTTAGGCTCAAATGAATTTACACAGTTCACGAAAAAACATGTTTTGCACTATTAACTAAAGAGCATCTATGTAAGAGATGCTGTGGTTTGTTAGAGTTTCGTAAGCAGAGTTCAACTAATATGGTCCGTATGAGTAGGAAACACAGTTCTTTTTCGGGGCATGCTCATGTCTCCTGATATATTAGAGACGCTGGAAAAAAGAGGATGCTTCTTGCGTTAAAACAGAGTGTGTTTCATGCTTGAGAACTCTAGCCTGAATTTCCCTTCACAAACGGAGTGAAGCCAAAGCCTCTGTGTCTTCCTACAAGCAAGAGTTCATTTCCGGTAAACACAGGGGTTTTTGGGCTCAAATGAATTTACACAGTTCATGAATCCAACACGTTTTTCACTATTAACTAAAGAGCATCTATGTAACACAAGCTGTGGTTTTTTACAGTTTCATAAGCAGAGTTCAACTATATATGGTCCGTATGAGTAGGAAACACAGTTCATTTTTCTGGACATGCACATGTTTCTTGCTGTATTGCAGATTCTGGACAGAGCATGATGCTTCTTGTGTTAAAACAGAGGGTGTTTCAGGGATGAGAACACTGGTCTGAATTTCCCTTCACAAACGGAGTTAAATAAAAGGCTCTTTGTCTTCCTACAAGCAAGAGTTCATTTCCGGTAAACCCAGTGATTCTTCGGCTCAAATGAATTTACACAGTTCACGAACCCAACACGATTTTCACTATTAACTAAACAGCATCTATATAAGAGATGCTATGGTTTGTTACAGTTTAATGAACAGAGTTCAACTAGATATGGTCCGTATGAGCAGGAAACACAGTTCTTTTTTCTGGGCATGCTCATGTTTCTTGATGTATTAGATACGCTGAAAAGAAGAGCTTGCTTCTTGCGTTAAAACAGAGTATGTTTCATGGGTGAGATCACTGGTCTGAATTTTCCTTCAGAAACGGAGTTAAACCAAAATCTCTGTGTCTTCCTACAAGCAAGAGTTCATTTCCGGTAATCCCAGTTTTTTTTCGGCTCAAATAAATTTACACAGTTCACGAACCCAAGTTTTTCACTATTAACTAAAGAGCATCTATGTAAGAGATGCTGTGGTTTGTTACAGTTTCATAAGCAGAGTTCAACTAGATATGGTCCGTTTGAGTAGGAAACACAGTTCTTTTTTTCTGGACATGCTCATATTACGTGCTGTATTGCAGACTCTGGAAAGAAGAGGATGCTTCTTGCGTTAAAACAGAGGGTGTTTCATGAATGAGAATACTGGTCTGAATTTCCCTTCACAAACGGAGTGAAACCAAAGGCTCTGTGTCTTCCTACAAGCAAGAGTTCATTTCCGGTAAACCCAGGTGTTTTTTGGCTCAAATGAAATTACACAGTTCTAGAACCGAACACTTTTTTCACTATTAACTAAAAGGCATCTATGTAACACATGCTGTGGTTTGTTACAGTTTCATAAGCAGTGTTCAACTAGGTATGGTCCGTATGAGTAGGAAACACAGTTCTTTTTTTCTGGACATGCTCATATTACTTGCTGTATTGCAGACTCTGAAAGAAGAGGATGCTTCTTGCGTTAAAACAGAGGGTGTTTCATGAATGAGAATACTGGTCTGAATTTCCTTTCACAAACGGAGTGAAACCAAAGGCTCTGTTTCTTCCTACAAGAAAGAGTTCATTTCCGGTAAACCCAGTGATTTTTTGGCTAAAATGTATTTATTCAGTTCAAGAACCCAACAAGATTTTCACTATTAACTAAAGAGCATCTATGTAATAGATGCTGTGGTTTGTTAAAGTATCATAAGCAGGGTTCAACTAGATATGGTCCATATGAGTAGGAAACACAGTTTTTTTTTTTTTTTTTGGGCATGCTCATGTTTCCTGATGTATTAGAGACGCTGGAAAGAAGAGGATGCTTCTTGCATTAAAACAGAGTGTGTTTCATGGATGAGAACTCTGGCCTGAATTTCGCTTCACAAACGGAGTGAAACCAAAGCCTCTGTGTCTTCCCACAAGCAAGAGTTCATCTCCGGTAAGCCCAGGGGTTTTTGGGCTCAAATGAACTTACACAGTTCACGAACCCAACACGATTTTCACTATTAACTAAATAGCATCTATGTAAGAGATGCTATGGTTTGTTACACTTTAATGAGCAGAGTTCAACTAGATATGGTCCATATGAGTAGGAAACACAGTTTTTTTTTTTTTTTGGGCATGCTCATGTTTCCTGATGTATTAGAGACGCTGGAAAGAAGAGGATGCTTCTTGCGTTCAAACAGAGTATGTTTCATGGATGAGAACACTGGTCTGAATTTCCCTTCACAAAAGGAGTTAAACAAAAGCCTCTGTCTTCCTACAAGCAAGAGTTCATATCCGGTAAACCCAGGGATTTTGTCGGCTCAAATGAATTTACACAGTTCAAGAACCCAACAAGATTTTCACTATTAACTAAAGAGCATCTATGTAAGAGATGCTGTGGTTTGTTAGAGTTTCATAAGCAGAGTTCAACTAATATGGTCCGTATGAGTAGGAAACACAGTTCTTTTTTTCTGGGCATGCTCATGTTTCTTGATGTATTAGAGACGCTGGAAAGAAGAGGATGGTTCTTGCGTTAAAACAGAGTGTGTTTCATGGATGAGAACTCTAGCCTGAATTTCCCTTCACAAACGGAGTGAAGCCAAAGCCTCTGTGTCTTCCTACAAGCAAGAGTTCATTTCCGGTAAACACAGGGGTTTTTGGGCTAAAATGAATTTACACAGTTCATGAATCCAACACGTTTTTCACTATTAACTAAAGAGCATCTATGTAACACAAGCTGTGGTTTTTTACAATTTCATAAGCAGAGTTCAACTATATATGGTCCGTATGAGTAGGAAAAACAGTTCATTTTTCTGGACATGCTCATGTTTCTTGCTGTATTGCAGACTCTGGAAAGAACATGATGCTTCTTGTGTTAAAACAGAGGGTGTGTCATGGATGAGAACACTGGTCTGAATTTCCCTTCACAAACGGAGTTTAACCAAAGGCTCTGTGTCTTCCTACAAGCAAGAGTTCATTTCCGGTAAACCCAGTGATTTTTCGGCTCAAATGAATTTACACAGTTCACGAAACCAACACGTTTTTCACTATTAACTAAAGAGCATCTATGTAACACATGCTGTGGATTGTTACAGTTTCATAGTCAGAGTTCAACTAGATATGGTCAGTATGAGTAGGAAACACAGTTATTTTATTCTGCGCATGATCATGTTTCTTGCTGTATTAGAGACGCAGGAAAGAAGAGCATGCTCTTTGCGTTAAAAGAGAGTGTGTTTCAAGGTTGAGACATCTGGTCTGAATTTCCCTTCACAAACGGAGTGAAACAAAAGCCTCTGTCTTCCTACAAGCAAGAGTTCATTTCCGGAAAACCCAGTGATTTTTCGGCTCAATAGAATTTAAACAGTTCACGAACCCAACACGTTTTTCACTATAAACGAAAGATCATATATGTAAGTGATGCTGTGGTTTGTTACAGTTTCATAAGCAGAGTTCAACTAGATATGGTCCGTATGAGTAGGAAACACAGTTCTTTTTTTCTGGGCATGCTCATGTTTCTTGCTGTATTGGAGACGCTGGAAAGAAGAGCATGCTTCTTGCGTTAAAACAGAGTATGTTTCATGGATGAGAACACTGGTCTGAATTTTCCTTCAGTAATGGAGTTAAACCAAAGTCTCTTTGTCTTCCTACAAGCAAGAGTTCATTTCCGGTAAACCCATTTTTTTTTTCGGCTCAAATGAATTTACATATTTCACGAACCCAAGTTTTTCACTAGTAACTAAAGAGCATCTATGTAAGAGATGCTGTGGTTTGTTACAGTTTCATAAGCAGAGTTCAACTTGATATGGTCCGTAAGAGTAGGAAACACAGTTCTTTTTTTCTGGACATGCTCATATTACTTGCTGTATTACAGACTCTGGAAAGAAGAGGATGCTTCTTGCGTTAAAACAGAGGGTGTTTCATGAATGAGAATACTGGTCTGAATTTCCCTTCAGAAACTGAGTTAAACCAAAGTCTGTTTGTCTTCCTACAAGCAAGAGTTCATTTCCGGTAAACCAGGGGTTTTTCGGCTCAAATGAAATTACACAGTTCTAGAACCCAACACTTTTTTCACTATTAACTAAAAGGCATCTATGTAACACATGCTGTGGTTTGTTACAGTTTCATAAGCAGAGTTCAACTACGTATGGTCCGTATGAGTAGGAAACACAGTTCTTTTTTTCTGGGCATGCACATGTTTCTTGATGTATTAGAGACGATGGAAAGAAGAGCATGCTTCTTGCGTAAAAACAGAGTATGTTTCATGGATGAGGACACTGGTCTGAATTTTCCTTCAGAAACGTAGTTAAAAAAAAGTCTCTGTGTCTTCCTAAAAGCAAGAGTTCATATCCGGTAAACCCAGGGATTTTTTCGGCTCAAATGAATTTACACAGTTCACGAAAAAACATGTTTTGCACTATTAACTAAAGAGCATCTATGTAAGAGATGCTGTGGTTTGTTAGAGTTTCATAAGCAGAGTTCAACTAATATGGTCCGTATGAGTAGGAAACACTGTTCTTTTTTTCTGGGCATGCTCATGTTTCTTGATGTATTAGAGACGCTGGAAAGAAGAGGATGCTTCTTGCGTTAAAACAGAGTGTGTTTCATGGATGAGAACTCTAGCCTGAATTTCCCTTCACAAACGGAGTGAAGCCAAAGCCTCTGTGTCTTCCTACAAGCAAGAGTTCATTTCCGGTAAACCCAGGGGTTTTTGGGCTCAAATGAATTTACACAGTTCATGAATCCAACACGTTTTTCACTATTAACTAAAGAGCATCTATGTAACACAAGCTGTGGTTTTTTACAGTTTCATAAGCAGAGTTCAACTATATATGGTCCGTATGAGTAGGAAACACAGTTCATTTTTCTGGACATGCACATGTTTCTTGCTGTATTGCAGATTCTGGAAAGAAGACGATGCTTCTTGCGTTAAAACAGAGGGTGTTTCATGGATGAGGACACTGGTCTGAATTTTCCTTCAGAAATGTAGTTAAACCAAAGTCTCTGTGTCTTCCCAAAAGCAAGAGTTCATTTCCGGTAAACCCAGTAATTTTTTTGGCTCAAATGTATTTACTCAGTTCAAGAAACCAACAAGATTTTCACTATTAACTAAAGAGCATCTATGTAAGAGATGCTGTGGTTTGTTTCAGTGCCATAAGCAGAGTTCAACTAGATATGGTCCATCTGAGTAGGAAACACAGTTCTTTTTTTCTGGACATGCTCATATTTCTTGCTGTATTGCAGACTCTGGAAAGAAGACGATGCTTCTTGTGTTAAAACAGAGGGTGTTTCATGGATGAGAACACTGGTCTGAATTTCCCGTCACAAACGGAGTTAAACCAAAGTCTCTGTGTCTTCCTACAAGCAAGAGTTCATTTCCGGTAAATCCAGTGATCTTTCGGCTCAAATGAATTTACACAGTTCACGAAAAAACATGTTTTGCACTATTAACTAACGAGCATCTATGTAAGAGATGCTGTGGTTTGTTAGAGTTTCATAAGCAGAGTTCAACTAATATGGTCCGTATGAGTAGGAAACACTTCTTTTTTTCTGGGCATGCTCATGTTTCTTGATGTATTAGAGACGCTGGAAAGAAGAGGATGCTTCTTGCGTTAAAACACAGTGTGTTTCATGGATGAGAACTCTAGCCTGAATTTCCCTTCACAAACGGAGTGAAGCCAAAGCCTCTGTGTCTTCCTACAAGCAAGAGTTCATTTCCGATAAACACAGGGGTTTTTGGGCTCAAATGAATTTACACAGTTCATGAATCCAACACGTTTTTCACTATTAACTAAAGAGCATCTATGTAACACAAGCTGTGGTTTTTTACAGTTTCATAAGCAGAGTTCAATTATATATGGTCCGTATGAGTAGGAAACACAGTTCATTTTTCTGGACATGCACATGTTTCTTGCTGTATTGCAGATTCTGGACAGAGCATGATGCTTCTTGTGTTAAAACAGAGGGTGTTTCAGGGATGAGAACACTGGTCTGAATTTCCCTTCACAAACGGAGTGAAGCCAAAGCCTCTGTGTCTTCCTACAAGAAAGAGTTCATTTCCGGTAAACCCAGTGATTCTTCGGCTCAAATGAATTTACACAGTTCACGAACCCAACACGATTTTCACTATTAACTAAACAGCATCTATATAAGAGATGCTATGGTTTGTTACAGTTTAATGAACAGAGTTCAACTAGATATGGTCCGTATGAGCAGGAAACACAGTTCTTTTTTCTGGGCATGCTCATGTTTCTTGATGTATTAGATACGCTGAAAAGAAGAGCTTGCTTCTTGCGTTAAAACAGAGTATGTTTCATGGGTGAGATCACTGGTCTGAATTTTCCTTCAGAAACGGAGTTAAACCAAAATCTCTGTGTCTTCCTACAAGCAAGAGTTCATTTCCGGTAATCCCAGTTTTTTTTCGGCTCAAATAAATTTACACAGTTCACGAACCCAAGTTTTTCACTATTAACTAAAGAGCATCTATGTAAGTGATGCTGTGGTTTGTTACAGTTTCATAAGCAGAGTTCAACTAGATATGGTCCGTTTGAGTAGGAAACACAGTTCTTTTTTTCTGGACATGCTCATATTACGTGCTGTATTGCAGACTCTGGAAAGAAGAGGATGCTTCTTGCGTTAAAACAGAGGGTGTTTCATGAATGAGAATACTGGTCTGAATTTCCCTTCACAAACGGAGTGAAACCAAAGGCTCTGTGTCTTCCTACAAGCAAGAGTTCATTTCCGGTAAACCCAGGTGTTTTTTGGCTCAAATGAAATTACACAGTTCTAGAACCGAACACTTTTTTCACTATTAACTAAAAGGCATCTATGTAACACATGCTGTGGTTTGTTACAGTTTCATAAGCAGTGTTCAACTAGGTATGGTCCGTATGAGTAGGAAACACAGTTCTTTTTTTCTGGACATGCTCATATTACTTGCTGTATTGCAGACTCTGAAAGAAGAGGATGCTTCTTGCGTTAAAACAGAGGGTGTTTCATGAATGAGAATAATGGTCTGAATTTCCTTTCACAAACGGAGTGAAACCAAAGGCTCTGTGTCTTCCTACAAGAAAGAGTTCATTTCCGGTAAACCCAGTGATTTTTTGGCTAAAATGTATTTATTCAGTTCAAGAACCCAACAAGATTTTCACTATTAACTAAAGAGCATCTATGTAATAGATGCTGTGGTTTGTTAAAGTATCATAAGCAGGGTTCAACTAGATATGGTCCATATGAGTAGGAAACACAGTTTTTTTTTTTTTTGGGCATGCTCATGTTTCCTGATGTATTAGAGACGCTGGAAAGAAGAGGATGCTTCTTGCATTAAAACAGAGTGTGTTTCATGGATGAGAACTCTGGCCTGAATTTCGCTTCACAAACGGAGTGAAACCAAAGCCTCTGTGTCTTCCCACAAGCAAGAGTTCATCTCCGGTAAGCCCAGGGGTTTTTGGGCTCAAATGAACTTACACAGTTCACGAACCCAACACGATTTTCACTATTAACTAAATAGCATCTATGTAAGAGATGCTATGGTTTGTTACACTTTAATGAGCAGAGTTCAACTAGATATGGTCCATATGAGTAGGAAACACAGTTTTTTTTTTTTTTTTTGGGCATGCTCATGTTTCCTGATGTATTAGAGACGCTGGAAAGAAGAGGATGCTTCTTGCGTTCAAACAGAGTATGTTTCATGGATGAGAACACTGGTCTGAATTTCCCTTCACAAAAGGAGTTAAACAAAAGCCTCTGTCTTCCTACAAGCAAGAGTTCATATCCGGTAAACCCAGGGATTTTGTCGGCTCAAATGAATTTACACAGTTCAAGAACCCAACAAGATTTTCACTATTAACTAAAGAGCATCTATGTAAGAGATGCTGTGGTTTGTTAGAGTTTCATAAGCAGAGTTCAACTAATATGGTCTGTATGAGTAGGAAACACTGTTCTTTTTTTCTGGGCATGCTCATGTTTCTTGATGTATTAGAGACGCTGGAAAGAAGAGGATGCTTCTTGCGTTAAAACAGAGTGTGTTTCATGGATGAGAACTCTAGCCTGAATTTCCCTTCACAAACGGAGTGAAGCCAAAGCCTCTGTGTCTTCCTACAAGCAAGAGTTCATTTCCGGTAAACCCAGGGGTTTTTGGGCTCAAATGAATTTACACAGTTCATGAATCCAACACGTTTTTCACTATTAACTAAAGAGCATCTATGTAACACAAGCTGTGGTTTTTTACAGTTTCATAAGCAGAGTTCAACTATATATGGTCCGTATGAGTAGGAAACACAGTTCATTTTTCTGGACATGCACATGTTTCTTGCTGTATTGCAGATTCTGGAAAGAAGACGATGCTTCTTGCGTTAAAACAGAGGGTGTTTCATGGATGAGGACACTGGTCTGAATTTTCCTTCAGAAATGTAGTTAAACCAAAGTCTCTGTGTCTTCCCAAAAGCAAGAGTTCATTTCCGGTAAACCCAGTAATTTTTTTGGCTCAAATGTATTTACTCAGTTCAAGAAACCAACAAGATTTTCACTATTAACTAAAGAGCATCTATGTAAGAGATGCTGTGGTTTGTTTCAGTGCCATAAGCAGAGTTCAACTAGATATGGTCCGTCTGAGTAGGAAACACAGTTCTTTTTTTCTGGACATGCTCATATTTCTTGCTGTATTGCAGACTCTGGAAAGAAGACGATGCTTCTTGTGTTAAAACAGAGGGTGTTTCATGGATGAGAACACTGGTCTGAATTTCCCGTCACAAACGGAGTTAAACCAAAGTCTCTGTGTCTTCCTACAAGCAAGAGTTCATTTCCGGTAAATCCAGTGATCTTTCGGCTCAAATGAATTTACACAGTTCACGAAAAAACATGTTTTGCACTATTAACTAACGAGCATCTATGTAAGAGATGCTGTGGTTTGTTAGAGTTTCATAAGCAGAGTTCAACTAATATGGTCCGTATGAGTAGGAAACACTTCTTTTTTTCTGGGCATGCTCATGTTTCTTGATGTATTAGAGACGCTGGAAAGAAGAGGATGCTTCTTGCGTTAAAACAGAGTGTGTTTCATGGATGAGAACTCTAGCCTGAATTTCCCTTCACAAACGGAGTGAAGCCAAAGCCTCTGTGTCTTCCTACAAGCAAGAGTTCATTTCCGATAAACACAGGGGTTTTTGGGCTCAAATGAATTTACACAGTTCATGAATCCAACACGTTTTTCACTATTAACTAAAGAGCATCTATGTAACACAAGCTGTGGTTTTTTACAGTTTCATAAGCAGAGTTCAATTATATATGGTCCGTATGAGTAGGAAACACAGTTCATTTTTCTGGACATGCACATGTTTCTTGCTGTATTGCAGATTCTGGACAGAGCATGATGCTTCTTGTGTTAAAACAGAGGGTGTTTCAGGGATGAGAACACTGGTCTGAATTTCCCTTCACAAACGGAGTGAAGCCAAAGCCTCTGTGTCTTCCTACAAGAAAGAGTTCATTTCCGGTAAACCCAGTGATTCTTCGGCTCAAATGAATTTACACAGTTCACGAACCCAACACGATTTTCACTATTAACTAAACAGCATCTATATAAGAGATGCTATGGTTTGTTAGAGTTTAATGAACAGAATTCAACTAGATATGGTCCATATGAGTAGGAATCACAGTTCTTTTTTTCTGTACATGCTCATAATTATTGCTGTATTGCAGACTCTGGAAAGAAGATGATGCTTCTTGCGTTAAAACAGAGGGTGTTTCATGAATGAGAATACTGGTCTGAATTTCCTTTCACAAACGGAGTGAAACCAAAGGCTCTGTGTCTTCCTACAAGAAAGAGTTCATTTCCGGTAAACCCAGTGATTTTTTGGCTCAAATGTATTTACTTAGTTCAAGAACCCAACAAGATTTTCACTATTAACTAAAGAGCATCTATGTAAGAGATGCTGTGGTTTGTTAGAGTTTCATAAGCAGAGTTCAACTAATATGGTCCGTATGAGAAGGAAACACAGTTCTTTTTTTCTGGGCATGCTCATGTTTCTTGATGTATTAGAGACGCTGGACAGAAGAGGATGCTTCTTGCGTTAAAACAGAGTGTGTTTCATGGATGAGAACTCTAGCCTGAATTTCCCTTCACAAACGGAGTGAAGCCAAAGCCTCTGTGTCTTCCTACAAGCAAGAGTTCATTTCCGGTAAACCCAGTGATTTTTCGGCTCAAATGAATTTACACATTTCACGACCCAACACGATTTTCACTGTTAACTAAACAGCATCTATGTAAGAGATGCTATGGTTTGTTACAGTATAATGAGCAGAGTTCAACTAGATATGGTCCATATGAGTAGGAATCACAGTTCTTTTTTCCGGGCATGCTCATGTTTCTTGCTGTATTAGAGATGCTGGAAAGAAGATCATGCTTCTTGTGATAAAACGGAGTATGTTCCATGGATGAGAACACTGACCTGAATTTTCCTTCAGAAACGGATTTAAACCAAAGTCTCTGTGTCTTCATACAAGCAAGAGTTCATATCCGCCAAACCCAGTGATTTTTCGGCTCAAATGAATTTACACAGTTCACGAAACCAACGTTTTTCACTATTAACTAACGAGCATCTATGTAAGAAATGCTGTGGTTTGTTAGAATTTCATAATCAGGGTTCAACTAGATATGGTACGTATGAGTAGGAAACACAGTTCTTTTTTTCTGGACATGCTCATATTGCTAGCTGTATACAACTCTGGAAAGAAGAGGATGCTTCTTGTATTATAACAGAGGATGTTTCAGGGATGAGAACACTGGTCTGAATTTCCCTTCACAATCGGAGTTAAATAAAAGGCTCTTTGTCTTCCTACAAGCAAGAGTTCATTTCCGGTAAACCCAGTGATTCTTCGGCTCAAATGAATTTACACAGTTCACGAACCCAACATGTTTTTCACTATTAACTAAAGAGCATCTATGTAAGAGATGCTGTGGTTTGTTACAGTGCCATAATCAGAGTTCAACTAGATATGGTCCGTCTGATTACGAAACACAGTTCTTTTTTTCTGGACATGATCATATTTCTTGCTGTATTGAAGACTCTGGAAAGAAGACGATGCTTGTTGCGTTAAAACAGAGGGTGTTTCATGGATGAGGACACTGGTCTGAATTTTCCTTCAGAAACATAGTTAAACCAAAGTCTCTGTGTCTTCCCAAAAGCAAGAGTTCATTTCCGGTAAACCCAGTAATTTTTTTGGCTCAAATGTATTTACTCAGTTCAAGAAACCAACAAGATTTTCACTATTAACTAAAGAGCATCTATGTAAGAGATGCTGTGGTTTGTTTCAGTACCATAAGCAGAGTTCAACTAGATATGGTCCGTCTGAGTAGGAAACACAGTTCTTTTTTTCTGGACATGCTCATATTTCTTGCTGTATTGCAGACTCTGGAAAGAAGACGATGCTTCTTGTGTTAAAACAGAGGGTGTTTCATGGATGAGAACACTGGTCTGAATTTCCCTTCACAAACGGAGTGAAGCCAAAGCCTCTGTGTCTTCCTACAAGCAAGAGTTCATTTCCGGTAAACACAGGGGTTTTGGGGCTCAAATGAATTTACACAGTTCATGAATCCAACACGTTTTTCACTATTAACTAAAGAGCATCTATGTAACACAAGCTGTGGTTTTTTACAGTTTCATAAGCAGAGTTCAACTATATATGGTCCGTATGAGTAGGAAACACAGTTCATTTTTCTGGACATGCACATGTTTCTTGCTGTATTGCAGATTCTGGACAGAGCATGATGCTTCTTGTGTTAAAACAGAGGGTGTTTCAGGGATGAGAACACTGGTCTGAATTTCCCTTCACAAACGGAGTTAAATAAAAGGCTCTTTGTCTTCCTACAAGCAAGAGTTCATTTCCGGTAAACCCAGTGATTCTTCGGCTCAAATGAATTTACACAGTTCACGAACCCAACACGATTTTCACTATTAACTAAACAGCATCTATATAAGAGATGCTATGGTTTGTTACAGTGTAATGAACAGAGTTCCACTAGATATGGTCCATATGAGTAGGAATCACAGTTCTTTTTTTCTGTACATGCTCATAATTATAGCTGTATTGCAGACTCTGGAAAGAAGATGATGCTTCTTGTGTTAAAACAGAGGGTGTTTCATGGATGAGAACACTGGTCTGAATTTCCCTTCACAAACGGAGTTAAACCAAAGGCTCTGTGTCTTCCTACAAGCAAGAGTTCATTTCCGGTAAACCCAGTGATTTTTCGGCTCAAATGAATTTACACAGTTCACGAACCCAAGTTTTTCACTATTAACTAAAGAGCATCTATGTAAGAGATGCTGTGGTTTGTTACAGTTTCATAAGCAGAGTTCAACTAGATATGGTCCGTTTGAGTAGGAAACACAGTTCTTTTTTTCTGGACATGCTCATATTACGTGCTGTATTGCAGACTCTGGAAAGAAGAGGATGCTTCTTGCGTTAAAACAGAGGGTGTTTCATGAATGAGAATACTGGTCTGAATTTCCCTTCACAAACGGAGTGAAACCAAAGGCTCTGTGTCTTCCTTCAAGCAAGAGTTCATTTCCGGTAAACCCAGGTGTTTTTTGGCTCAAATGAAATTACACAGTTCTAGAACCGAACACTTTTTTCACTATTAACTAAAAGGCATCTATGTAACACATGCTGTGGTTTGTTACAGTTTCATAAGCAGAGTTCAACTAGGTATGGTCCGTATGAGTAGGAAACACAGTTCTTTTTTTCTGGACATGCTCATATTACTTGCTGTATTGCAGACTCTGAAAGAAGAGGATGCTTCTTGCGTTAAAACAGAGGGTGTTTCATGAATGAGAATACTGGTCTGAATTTCCTTTCACAAACGGAGTGAAACCAAAGGCTCTGTGTCTTCCTACAAGAAAGAGTTCATTTCCGGTAAACCCAGTGATTTTTTGGCTAAAATGTATTTATTCAGTTCAAGAACCCAACAAGATTTTCACTATTAACTAAAGAGCATCTATGTAATAGATGCTGTGGTTTGTTAAAGTATCATAAGCAGGGTTCAACTAGATATGGTCCATATGAGTAGGAAACACAGTTTTTTTTTTTTTGGGCATGCTCATGTTTCCTGATGTATTAGAGACGCTGGAAAGAAGAGGATGCTTCTTGCATTAAAACAGAGTGTGTTTCATGGATGAGAACTCTGGCCTGAATTTCGCTTCACAAACGGAGTGAAACCAAAGCCTCTGTGTCTTCCCACAAGCAAGAGTTCATCTCTGGTAAACCCAGGGGTTTTTGGGCTCAAATGAACTTACACAGTTCACGAACCCAACACGATTTTCACTATTAACTAAACAGCATCTATGTAAGAGATGCTATGGTTTGTTACACTTTAATGAGCAGAGTTCAACTAGATATGGTCCATAGGAGTAGGAATCACAGTTCTTTTTTTCTGGGCATGCTCATGTTTCTTGCTGTATTAGAGATGCTGGAAACAAGAGCATGCTTCTTGCGTTCAAACAGAGTATGTTTCATGGATGAGAACACTGGTCTGAATTTCCCTTCACAAAAGGAGTTAAACAAAAGCCTCTGTCTTCCTACAAGCAAGAGTTCATATCCGGTAAACCCAGGGATTTTGTCGGCTCAAATGAATTTACACAGTTCAAGAACCCAACAAGATTTTCACTATTAACTAAAGAGCATCTATGTAAGAGATGCTGTGGTTTGTTAGAGTTTCATAAGCAGAGTTCAACTAATATGGTCCGTATGAGTAGGAAACACAGTTCTTTTTTTCTGGGCATGCTCATGTTTCTTGATGTATTAGAGACGCTGGAAAGAAGAGGATGGTTCTTGCGTTAAAACAGAGTGTGTTTCATGGATGAGAACTCTAGCCTGAATTTCCCTTCACAAACGGAGTGAAGCCAAAGCCTCTGTGTCTTCCTACAAGCAAGAGTTCATTTCCGGTCAACACAGGGGTTTTTGGGCTAAAATGAATTTACACAGTTCATGAATCCAACACGTTTTTCACTATTAACTAAAGAGCATCTATGTAACACAAGCTGTGGTTTTTTACAATTTCATAAGCAGAGTTCAACTATATATGGTCCATATGAGTAGGAAAAACAGTTCATTTTTCTGGACATGCTCATGTTTCTTGCTGTATTGCAGACTCTGGAAAGAACATGATGCTTCTTGTGTTAAAACAGAGGGTGTGTCACGGATGAGAACACTGGTCTGAATTTCCCTTCACAAACGGAGTGAAACCAAAGGCTCTGTGTCTTCCTACAAGCAAGAGTTCATTTCCGGTAAACCCAGTGATTTTTCGGCTCAAATGAATTTACACAGTTCACGAACCCAACACGTTTTTCACTATTAACTAAAGAGCATCTATGTAACACATGCTGTGGATTGTTACAGTTTCATAGTCAGAGTTCAACTAGATATGGTCAGTATGAGTAGGAAACACAGTTATTTTATTCTGCGCATGATCATGTTTCTTGCTGTATTAGAGACGCAGGAAAGAAGAGCATGCTCTTTGCGTTAAAAGAGAGTGTGTTTCAAGGTTGAGACATCTGGTCTGAATTTCCCTTCACAAACGGAGTGAAACAAAAGCCTCTGTCTTCCTACAAGCAAGAGTTCATTTCCGGAAAACCCAGTGATTTTTCGGCTCAATAGAATTTAAACAGTTCACGAACCCAACACGTTTTTCACTATAAACGAAAGATCATATATGTAAGTGATGCTGTGGTTTGTTACAGTTTCATAAGCAGAGTTCAACTAGATATGGTCCGTATGAGTAGGAAACACAGTTCTTTTTTTCTGGGCATGCTCATGTTTCTTGCTGTATTGGAGACGCTGGAAAGAAGAGCATGCTTCTTGCGTTAAAACAGAGTATGTTTCATGGATGAGAACACTGGTCTGAATTTTCCTTCAGTAATGGAGTTAAACCAAAGTCTCTTTGTCTTCCTACAAGCAAGAGTTCATTTCCGGTAAACCCATTTTTTTTTTTCGGCTCAAATGAATTTACATATTTCACGAACCCAAGTTTTTCACTAGTAACTAAAGAGCATCTATGTAAGAGATGCTGTGGTTTGTTACAGTTTCATAAGCAGAGTTCAACTTGATATGGTCCGTAAGAGTAGGAAACACAGTTCTTTTTTTCTGGACATGCTCATATTACTTGCTGTATTGCAGACTCTGAAAGAAGAGGATGCTTCTTGCGTTAAAACAGAGGGTGTTTCATGAATGAGAATACTGGTCTGAATTTCCTTTCACAAACGGAGTGAAACCAAAGGCTCTGTGTCTTCCTACAAGAAAGAGTTCATTTCCGGTAAACCCAGTGATTTTTTGGCTAAAATGTATTTATTCAGTTCAAGAACCCAACAAGATTTTCACTATTAACTAAAGAGCATCTATGTAATAGATGCTGTGGTTTGTTAAAGTATCATAAGCAGGGTTCAACTAGATATGGTCCATATGAGTAGGAAACACAGTTTTTTTTTTTTTTGGGCATGCTCATGTTTCCTGATGTATTAGAGACGCTGGAAAGAAGAGGATGCTTCTTGCATTAAAACAGAGTGTGTTTCATGGATGAGAACTCTGGCCTGAATTTCGCTTCACAAACGGAGTGAAACCAAAGCCTCTGTGTCTTCCCACAAGCAAGAGTTCATCTCTGGTAAACCCAGGGGTTTTTGGGCTCAAATGAACTTACACAGTTCACGAACCCAACACGATTTTCACTATTAACTAAACAGCATCTATGTAAGAGATGCTATGGTTTGTTACACTTTAATGAGCAGAGTTCAACTAGATATGGTCCATAGGAGTAGGAATCACAGTTCTTTTTTTCTGGGCATGCTCATGTTTCTTGCTGTATTAGAGATGCTGGAAACAAGAGCATGCTTCTTGCGTTCAAACAGAGTATGTTTCATGGATGAGAACACTGGTCTGAATTTCCCTTCACAAAAGGAGTTAAACAAAAGCCTCTGTCTTCCTACAAGCAAGAGTTCATATCCGGTAAACCCAGGGATTTTGTCGGCTCAAATGAATTTACACAGTTCAAGAACCCAACAAGATTTTCACTATTAACTAAAGAGCATCTATGTAAGAGATGCTGTGGTTTGTTAGAGTTTCATAAGCAGAGTTCAACTAATATGGTCCGTATGAGTAGGAAACACAGTTCTTTTTTTCTGGGCATGCTCATGTTTCTTGATGTATTAGAGACGCTGGAAAGAAGAGGATGGTTCTTGCGTTAAAACAGAGTGTGTTTCATGGATGAGAACTCTAGCCTGAATTTCCCTTCACAAACGGAGTGAAGCCAAAGCCTCTGGGTCTTCCTACAAGCAAGAGTTCATTTCCGGTCAACACAGGGGTTTTTGGGCTAAAATGAATTTACACAGTTCATGAATCCAACACGTTTTTCACTATTAACTAAAGAGCATCTATGTAACACAAGCTGTGGTTTTTTACAATTTCATAAGCAGAGTTCAACTATATATGGTCCATATGAGTAGGAAAAACAGTTCATTTTTCTGGACATGCTCATGTTTCTTGCTGTATTGCAGACTCTGGAAAGAACATGATGCTTCTTGTGTTAAAACAGAGGGTGTGTCACGGATGAGAACACTGGTCTGAATTTCCCTTCACAAACGGAGTGAAACCAAAGGCTCTGTGTCTTCCTACAAGCAAGAGTTCATTTCCGGTAAACCCAGTGATTTTTCGGCTCAAATGAATTTACACAGTTCACGAACCCAACACGTTTTTCACTATTAACTAAAGAGCATCTATGTAACACATGCTGTGGATTGTTACAGTTTCATAGTCAGAGTTCAACTAGATATGGTCAGTATGAGTAGGAAACACAGTTATTTTATTCTGCGCATGATCATGTTTCTTGCTGTATTAGAGACGCAGGAAAGAAGAGCATGCTCTTTGCGTTAAAAGAGAGTGTGTTTCAAGGTTGAGACATCTGGTCTGAATTTCCCTTCACAAACGGAGTGAAACAAAAGCCTCTGTCTTCCTACAAGCAAGAGTTCATTTCCGGAAAACCCAGTGATGTTTCGGCTCAATAGAATTTAAACAGTTCACGAACCCAACACGTTTTTCACTATAAACGAAAGATCATATATGTAAGTGATGCTGTGGTTTGTTACAGTTTCATAAGCAGAGTTCAACTAGATATGGTCCGTATGAGTAGGAAACACAGTTCTTTTTTTCTGGGCATGCTCATGTTTCTTGCTGTATTGGAGACGCTGGAAAGAAGAGCATGCTTCTTGCGTTAAAACAGAGTATGTTTCATGGATGAGAACACTGGTCTGAATTTTCCTTCAGTAATGGAGTTAAACCAAAGTCTCTTTGTCTTCCTACAAGCAAGAGTTCATTTCCGGTAAACCCATTTTTTTTTTTCGGCTCAAATGAATTTACATATTTCACGAACCCAAGTTTTTCACTAGTAACTAAAGAGCATCTATGTAAGAGATGCTGTGGTTTGTTACAGTTTCATAAGCAGAGTTCAACTTGATATGGTCCGTAAGAGTAGGAAACACAGTTCTTTTTTTCTGGACATGCTCATATTACTTGCTGTATTGCAGACTCTGAAAGAAGAGGATGCTTCTTGCGTTAAAACAGAGGGTGTTTCATGAATGAGAATACTGGTCTGAATTTCCTTTCACAAACGGAGTGAAACCAAAGGCTCTGTGTCTTCCTACAAGAAAGAGTTCATTTCCGGTAAACCCAGTGATTTTTTGGCTAAAATGTATTTATTCAGTTCAAGAACCCAACAAGATTTTCACTATTAACTAAAGAGCATCTATGTAATAGATGCTGTGGTTTGTTAAAGTATCATAAGCAGGGTTCAACTAGATATGGTCCATATGATTAGGAAACACAGTTTTTTTTTTTTGGGGCATGCTCATGTTTCCTGATGTATTAGAGACGCTGGAAAGAAGAGGATGCTTCTTGCATTAAAACAGAGTGTGTTTCATGGATGAGAACTCTGGCCTGAATTTCGCTTCACAAACGGAGTGAAACCAAAACCTCTGTGTCTTCCCACAAGCAAGAGTTCATCTCTGGTAAACCCAGGGGTTTTTGGGCTCAAATGAACTTACACAGTTCACGAACCCAACACGATTTTCACTATTAACTAAACAGCATCTATGTAAGAGATGCTATGGTTTGTTACACTTTAATGAGCAGAGTTCAACTAGATATGGTCCATAGGAGTAGGAATCACAGTTCTTTTTTTCTGGGCATGCTCATGTTTCTTGCTGTATTAGAGATGCTGGAAACAAGAGCATGCTTCTTGCGTTCAAACAGAGTATGTTTCATGGATGAGAACACTGGTCTGAATTTCCCTTCACAAAAGGAGTTAAACAAAAGCCTCTGTCTTCCTACAAGCAAGAGTTCATATCCGGTAAACTCAGGGATTTTGTCGGCTCAAATGAATTTACACAGTTCAAGAACCCAACAAGATTTTCACTATTAACTAAAGAGCATCTATGTAAGAGATGCTGTGGTTTGTTAGAGTTTCATAAGCAGAGTTCAACTAATATGGTCCGTATGAGTAGGAAACACAGTTCTTTTTTTCTGGGCATGCTCATGTTTCTTGATGTATTAGAGACGCTGGAAAGAAGAGGATGGTTCTTGCGTTAAAACAGAGTGTGTTTCATGGATGAGAACTCTAGCCTGAATTTCCCTTCACAAACGGAGTGAAACCAAAGGCTCTGTGTCTTCCTACAAGCAAGAGTTCATTTCCGGTAAACCCAGTGATTTTTCGGCTCAAATGAATTTACACAGTTCACGAACCCAACACGTTTTTCACTATTAACTAAAGAGCATCTATGTAACACATGCTGTGGATTGTTACAGTTTCATAGTCAGAGTTCAACTAGATATGGTCAGTATGAGTAGGAAACACAGTTATTTTATTCTGCGCATGATCATGTTTCTTGCTGTATTAGAGACGCAGGAAAGAAGAGCATGCTCTTTGCGTTAAAAGAGAGTGTGTTTCAAGGTTGAGACATCTGGTCTGAATTTCCCTTCACAAACGGAGTGAAACAAAAGCCTCTGTCTTCCTACAAGCAAGAGTTCATTTCCGGAAAACCCAGTGATTTTTCGGCTCAATAGAATTTAAACAGTTCACGAACCCAACACGTTTTTCACTATAAACGAAAGATCATATATGTAAGTGATGCTGTGGTTTGTTACAGTTTCATAAGCAGAGTTCAACTAGATATGGTCCGTATGAGTAGGAAACACAGTTCTTTTTTTCTGGGCATGCTCATGTTTCTTGCTGTATTGGAGACGCTGGAAAGAAGAGCATGCTTCTTGCGTTAAAACAGAGTATGTTTCATGGATGAGAACACTGGTCTGAATTTTCCTTCAGTAATGGAGTTAAACCAAAGTCTCTTTGTCTTCCTACAAGCAAGAGTTCATTTCCGGTAAACCCATTTTTTTTTTCGGCTCAAATGAATTTACATATTTCACGAACCCAAGTTTTTCACTAGTAACTAAAGAGCATCTATGTAAGAGATGCTGTGGTTTGTTACAGTTTCATAAGCAGAGTTCAACTTGATATGGTCCGTAAGAGTAGGAAACACAGTTCTTTTTTTCTGGACATGCTCATATTACTTGCTGTATTGCAGACTCTGAAAGAAGAGGATGCTTCTTGCGTTAAAACAGAGGGTGTTTCATGAATGAGAATACTGGTCTGAATTTCCTTTCACAAACGGAGTGAAACCAAAGGCTCTGTGTCTTCCTACAAGAAAGAGTTCATTTCCGGTAAACCCAGTGATTTTTTGGCTAAAATGTATTTATTCAGTTCAAGAACCCAACAAGATTTTCACTATTAACTAAAGAGCATCTATGTAATAGATGCTGTGGTTTGTTAAAGTATCATAAGCAGGGTTCAACTAGATATGGTCCATATGAGTAGGAAACACAGTTTTTTTTTTTTTTGGGCATGCTCATGTTTCCTGATGTATTAGAGACGCTGGAAAGAAGAGGATGCTTCTTGCATTAAAACAGAGTGTGTTTCATGGATGAGAACTCTGGCCTGAATTTCGCTTCACAAACGGAGTGAAACCAAAGCCTCTGTGTCTTCCCACAAGCAAGAGTTCATCTCTGGTAAACCCAGGGGTTTTTGGGCTCAAATGAACTTACACAGTTCACGAACCCAACACGATTTTCACTATTAACTAAACAGCATCTATGTAAGAGATGCTATGGTTTGTTACACTTTAATGAGCAGAGTTCAACTAGATATGGTCCATAGGAGTAGGAATCACAGTTCTTTTTTTCTGGGCATGCTCATGTTTCTTGCTGTATTAGAGATGCTGGAAACAAGAGCATGCTTCTTGCGTTCAAACAGAGTATGTTTCATGGATGAGAACACTGGTCTGAATTTCCCTTCACAAAAGGAGTTAAACAAAAGCCTCTGTCTTCCTACAAGCAAGAGTTCATATCCGGTAAACCCAGGGATTTTGTCGGCTCAAATGAATTTACACAGTTCAAGAACCCAACAAGATTTTCACTATTAACTAAAGAGCATCTATGTAAGAGATGCTGTGGTTTGTTAGAGTTTCATAAGCAGAGTTCAACTAATATGGTCCGTATGAGTAGGAAACACAGTTCTTTTTTTCTGGGCATGCTCATGTTTCTTGATGTATTAGAGACGCTGGAAAGAAGAGGATGGTTCTTGCGTTAAAACAGAGTGTGTTTCATGGATGAGAACTCTAGCCTGAATTTCCCTTCACAAACGGAGTGAAGCCAAAGCCTCTGTGTCTTCCTACAAGCAAGAGTTCATTTCCGGTAAACACAGGGGTTTTTGGGCTAAAATGAATTTACACAGTTCATGAATCCAACACGTTTTTCACTATTAACTAAAGAGCATCTATGTAACACAAGCTGTGGTTTTTTACAATTTCATAAGCAGAGTTCAACTATATATGGTCCATATGAGTAGGAAAAACAGTTCATTTTTCTGGACATGCTCATGTTTCTTGCTGTATTGCAGACTCTGGAAAGAACATGATGCTTCTTGTGTTAAAACAGAGGGTGTGTCACGGATGAGAACACTGGTCTGAATTTCCCTTCACAAACGGAGTGAAACCAAAGGCTCTGTGTCTTCCTACAAGCAAGAGTTCATTTCCGGTAAACCCAGTGATTTTTCGGCTCAAATGAATTTACACAGTTCACGAACCCAACACGTTTTTCACTATTAACTAAAGAGCATCTATGTAACACATGCTGTGGATTGTTACAGTTTCATAGTCAGAGTTCAACTAGATATGGTCAGTATGAGTAGGAAACACAGTTATTTTATTCTGCGCATGATCATGTTTCTTGCTGTATTAGAGACGCAGGAAAGAAGAGCATGCTCTTTGCGTTAAAAGAGAGTGTGTTTCAAGGTTGAGACATCTGGTCTGAATTTCCCTTCAAAAACGGAGTGAAACAAAAGCCTCTGTCTTCCTACAAGCAAGAGTTCATTTCCGGAAAACCCAGTGATTTTTCGGCTCAATAGAATTTAAACAGTTCACGAACCCAACACGTTTTTCACTATAAACGAAAGATCATATATGTAAGTGATGCTGTGGTTTGTTACAGTTTCATAAGCAGAGTTCAACTAGATATGGTCCGTATGAGTAGGAAACACAGTTCTTTTTTTCTGGGCATGCTCATGTTTCTTGCTGTATTGGAGACGCTGGAAAGAAGAGCATGCTTCTTGCGTTAAAACAGAGTATGTTTCATGGATGAGAACACTGGTCTGAATTTTCCTTCAGTAATGGAGTTAAACCAAAGTCTCTTTGTCTTCCTACAAGCAAGAGTTCATTTCCGGTAAACCCATTTTTTTTTTCGGCTCAAATGAATTTACATATTTCACGAACCCAAGTTTTTCACTAGTAACTAAAGAGCATCTATGTAAGAGATGCTGTGGTTTGTTACAGTTTCATAAGCAGAGTTCAACTTGATATGGTCCGTAAGAGTAGGAAACACAGTTCTTTTTTTCTGGACATGCTCATATTACTTGCTGTATTACAGACTCTGGAAAGAAGAGGATGCTTCTTGCGTTAAAACAGAGGGTGTTTCATGAATGAGAATACTGGTCTGAATTTCCCTTCACAAACGGAGTTAAATAAAAGGCTCTTTGTCTTCCTACAAGCAAGAGTTCATTTCCGGTAAACCCAGTGATTCTTCGGCTCAAATGAATTTACACAGTTCACGAACCCAACACGATTTTCACTATTAACTAAACAGCATCTATATAAGAGATGCTATGGTTTGTTACAGTTTAATGAACAGAATTCAACTAGATATGGTCCATATGAGTAGGAATCACAGTTCTTTTTTTCTGTACATGCTCATAATTATTGCTGTATTGCAGACTCTGGAAAGAAGATGATGCTTCTTGTGTTAAAACAGAGGGTGTTTCATGGATGAGAACACTGGTCTGAATTTCCCTTCACAAACGGAGTTAAACCAAAGGCTCTGTGTCTTCCTTCAAGCAAGAGTTCATTTCCGGTAAACCCAGGTGTTTTTTGGCTCAAATGAAATTACACAGTTCTAGAACCGAACACTTTTTTCACTATTAACTAAAAGGCATCTATGTAACACATGCTGTGGTTTGTTAGAGTTTCATAAGCAGAGTTCAACTAGGTATGGTCCGTATGAGTAGGAAACACAGTTCTTTTTTTCTGGACATGCTCATATTACTTGCTGTATTGCAGACTCTGAAAGAAGAGGATGCTTCTTGCGTTAAAACAGAGGGTGTTTCATGAATGAGAATACTGGTCTGAATTTCCTTTCACAAACGGAGTGAAACCAAAGGCTCTGTGTCTTCCTACAAGAAAGAGTTCATTTCCGGTAAACCCAGTGATTTTTTGGCTAAAATGTATTTATTCAGTTCAAGAACCCAACAAGATTTTCACTATTAACTAAAGAGCATCTATGTAATAGATGCTGTGGTTTGTTAAAGTATCATAAGCAGGGTTCAACTAGATATGGTCCATATGAGTAGGAAACACAGTTTTTTTTGGGGGGGCATGCTCATGTTTCCTGATGTATTAGAGACGCTGGAAAGAAGAGGATGCTTCTTGCATTAAAACAGAGTGTGTTTCATGGATGAGAACTCTGGCCTGAATTTCGCTTCACAAACGGAGTGAAACCAAAGCCTCTGTGTCTTCCCACAAGCAAGAGTTCATCTCTGGTAAACCCAGGGGTTTTTGGGCTCAAATGAACTTACACAGTTCACGAACCCAACACGATTTTCACTATTAACTAAACAGCATCTATGTAAGAGATGCTATGGTTTGTTACACTTTAATGAGCAGAGTTCAACTAGATATGGTCCATAGGAGTAGGAATCACAGTTCTTTTTTTCTGGGCATGCTCATGTTTCTTGCTGTATTAGAGATGCTGGAAACAAGAGCATGCTTCTTTCGTTCAAACAGAGTATGTTTCATGGATGAGAACACTGGTCTGAATTTCCCTTCACAAAAGGAGTTAAACAAAAGCCTCTGTCTTCCTACAAGCAAGAGTTCATATCCGGTAAACCCAGGGATTTTGTCGGCTCAAATGAATTTACACAGTTCAAGAACCCAACAAGATTTTCACTATTAACTAAAGAGCATCTATGTAAGAGATGCTGTGGTTTGTTAGAGTTTCATAAGCAGAGTTCAACTAGTATGGTCCGTATGAGTAGGAAACACTGTTCTTTTTTTCTGGGCATGCTCATGTTTCTTGATGTATTAGAGACGATGGAAAGAAGAGCATGCTTCTTGCGTAAAAACAGAGTATGTTTCATGGATGAGGACACTGGTCTGAATTTTCCTTCAGAAACGTAGTTAAAAAAAAGTCTCTGTGTCTTCCTAAAAGCAAGAGTTCATATCCGGTAAACCCAGGGATTTTTTCGGCTCAAATGAATTTACACAGTTCACGAAAAAACATGTTTTGCACTATTAACTAAAGAGCATCTATGTAAGAGATGCTGTGGTTTGTTAGAGTTTCATAAGCAGAGTTCAACTAATATGGTCCGTATGAGTAGGAAACACTGTTCTTTTTTTCTGGGCATGCTCATGTTTCTTGATGTATTAGAGACGCTGGAAAGAAGAGGATGCTTCTTGCGTTAAAACAGAGTGTGTTTCATGGATGAGAACTCTAGCCTGAATTTCCCTTCACAAACGGAGTGAAGCCAAAGCCTCTGTGTCTTCCTACAAGCAAGAGTTCATTTCCGGTAAACCCAGGGGTTTTTGGGCTCAAATGAATTTACACAGTTCATGAATCCAACACGTTTTTCACTATTAACTAAAGAGCATCTATGTAACACAAGCTGTGGTTTTTTACAGTTTCATAAGCAGAGTTCAACTATATATGGTCCGTATGAGTAGGAAACACAGTTCATTTTTCTGGACATGCACAAGTTTCTTGCTGTATTGCAGATTCTGGAAAGAAGACGATGCTTCTTGCGTTAAAACAGAGGGTGTTTCATGGATGAGGACACTGGTCTGAATTTTCCTTCAGAAATGTAGTTAAACCAAAGTCTCTGTGTCTTCCCAAAAGCAAGAGTTCATTTCCGGTAAACCCAGTAATTTTTTTGGCTCAAATGTATTTACTCAGTTCAAGAAACCAACAAGATTTTCACTATTAACTAAAGAGCATCTATGTAAGAGATGCTGTGGTTTGTTTCAGTGCCATAAGCAGAGTTCAACTAGATATTGTCCATCTGAGTAGGAAACACAGTTCTTTTTTTCTGGACATGCTCATATTTCTTGCTGTATTGCAGACTCTGGAAAGAAGACGATGCTTCTTGTGTTAAAACAGAGGGTGTTTCATGGATGAGAACACTGGTCTGAATTTCCCTTCACAAACGGAGTTAAACCAAAGTCTCTGTGTCTTCCTACAAGCAAGAGTTCATTTCCGGTAAATCCAGTGATCTTTCGGCTGAAATGAATTTACACAGTTCACGAAAAAACATGTTTTGCACTATTAACTAAAGAGCATCTATGTAAGAGATGCTGTGGTTTGTTAGAGTTTCATAAGCAGAGTTCAACTAATATGGTCCGTATGAGTAGGAAACACTTCTTTTTTTCTGGGCATGCTCATGTTTCTTGATGTATTAGAGACGCTGGAACGAAGAGGATGCTTCTTGCGTTAAAACACAGTGTGTTTCATGGATGAGAACTCTAGCCTGAATTTCCCTTCACAAACGGAGTGAAGCCAAAGCCTCTGTGTCTTCCAACAAGCAAGAGTTCATTTCCGATAAACACAGGGGTTTTTGGGCTCAAATGAATTTACACAGTTCATGAATCCAACACGTTTTTCACTATTAACTAAAGAGCATCTATGTAACACAAGCTGTGGTTTTTTACAGTTTCATAAGCAGAGTTCAATTATATATGGTCCGTATGAGTAGGAAACACAGTTCATTTTTCTGGACATGCACATGTTTCTTGCTGTATTGCAGATTCTGGACAGAGCATGATGCTTCTTGTGTTAAAACAGAGGGTGTTTCAGGGATGAGAACACTGGTCTGAATTTCCCTTCACAAACGGAGTTAAATAAAAGGCTATTTGTCTTCCTACAAGCAAGAGTTCATTTCCGGTAAACCCAGTGATTCTTCGGCTCAAATGAATTTACACAGTTCACGAACCCAACACGATTTTCACTATTAACTAAACAGCATCTATATAAGAGATGCTATGGTTTGTTACAGTTTAATGAACAGAATTCAACTAGATATGGTCCATATGAGTAGGAATCACAGTTCTTTTTTTCTGTACATGCTCATAATTATTGCTGTATTGCAGACTCTGGAAAGAAGATGATGCTTCTTGTGTTAAAACAGAGGGTGTTTCATGGATGAGAACACTGGTCTGAATTTCCCTTCACAAACGGAGTTAAACCAAAGGCTCTGTGTCTTCCTACAAGCAAGAGTTCATTTCCGGTAAACCCAGTGATTTTTCGGCTCAAATGAATTTACACAGTTCACGAACCCAACACAATTTTCACTATTAACTAAAGAGCATCTATGTAACAGATGCTGTGGTTTGTTACAGTTTCATAAGCGGAGTTCAACTAGATATGGTCCATATGAGTAGGAAACACAGTTCTTTGTTTCTGGGCATGCACATGTTTCTTGCTGTATTAGAGACACAGGAAAGAAGAGCATGCTCTTTGCATTAAAAGAGAGTGTGTTTCAAGGTTGAGACTTCTGGTCTGAATTTCCCCTCACAAACGGAGTGAAACAAAAGCCTCTGTCTTCCTACAAGCAAGAGTTCATTTCCAGAAAACCCAGTGATTTTTCGGCTCAATAGAATTTAAACAGTTCACGAACCCAACACGTTTTTCACTATAAACGAAAGAGCATATATATAAGTGATGCTGTGGTTTGTTACAGTTTCATAAGCAGAGTTCAACTAGATATGGTCCGCATGAGTAGGAATCACAGTTCTTTTTTTCTGGGCATGCTCATGCTTCTTGCTGTATTAGAGATGCTGGAAAGAAGAGCATGCTTCTTGCGTTAAAACAGAGTATGTTTCATGGATGAGAACACTGGTCTGAATTTTCCTTCAGAATCATAGTTAAACCAAAGTCTCTGTGTCTTCCTAAAAGCAACAGTTCATATCCGGTAAACCCAGGAATTTTTTCGGCGCAAATGAATTTACACAGTTCACAAAAAAACACATTTTGCACTATTAACTAAAGAGCATCTATGTAAGAGATGCTGTGGTTTGTTACAGTTTCATAAGCAGAGTTCAACTAGGTATGGTCCGTATGAGTAGGAAACACAGTTCTTTTTTTCTGGACATGCTCATATTACTTGCTGTATTGCAGACTCTGGAAAGAAGAGGATGCTTCTTGCGTTAAAACAGAGGGTGTTTCATGAATGAGAATACTGGTCTGAATTTCCTTTAACAAACGGAGTGAAACCAAAGGCTCTGTGTCTTCCTACAAGAAAGAGTTCATTTCCGGTAAACCCAGTGATTTTTTGGCTCAAATGTATTTACTCAGTTCAAGAACCCAACAAGATTTTCACTATTAACTAAAGAGCATCTATGTAAGAGATGCTGTGGTTTGTTAAAGTATCATAAGCAGGGTTCAACTAGATATGGTCCATATGAGTAGGAAACACAGTTTTTTTTTGGGGGGGGCATGCTCATGTTTCCTGATGTATTAGAGACGCTGGAAAGAAGAGGATGCTTCTTGCATTAAAACAGAGTGTGTTTCATGGATGAGAACTCTGGCCTGAATTTCCCTTCACAAACCGAGTGAAACCAAAGCCTCTGTGTCTTCCCACAAGCAAGAGTTCATCTCCGGTAAACCCAGAGGTTTTTGGGCTCAAATGAATTTACACAGTTCACGAACCCAACATGATTTTCACTATTAACTAAACAGCATCTATGTAAGAGATGCTATGGTTTGTTACACTTTAATGAGCAGAGTTCAACTAGATATGGTCCATAGGAGTAGGAATCACAGTTCTTTTTTTCTGGGCATGCTCATGTTTCTTGCTGTATTAGAGATGCTGGAAAGAAGAGCATGCTTCTTTCGTTCAAACAGAGTATGTTTCATGGATGAGAACACTGGTCTGAATTTCCCTTCACAAAAGGAGTTAAACAAAAGCCTCTGTCTTCCTACAAGCAAGAGTTCATATCCGGTAAACCCAGGGATTTTTTCGGCTCAAATGAATTTACACAGTTCACATAAAAACATATTTTGCACTATTAACTAAAGAGCATCTATGTAAGAGATGCTGTGGTTTGTTAGAGTTTCATAAG
The DNA here is from genome assembly GCA_949786385.1 of Onychomys leucogaster. NCBI lineage: Eukaryota > Metazoa > Chordata > Mammalia > Rodentia > Cricetidae > Onychomys > Onychomys leucogaster. Next base: position 34,861 of record CATKUP010000695.1, read on the forward strand.
CAGAGTTCAACTAATATGGTCCGTATGAGTAGGAAACACAGTTCTTTTTTTCTGGGCATGCTCATGTTTCTTGATGTATTAGAGACGCTGGACAGAAGAGGATGCTTCTTGCGTTAAAACAGAGTGTGTTTCATGGATGAGAACTCTAGCCTGAATTTCCCTTCACAAACGGAGTGAAGCCAAAGCCTCTGTGTCTTCCTACAAGCAAGAGTTCATTTCCGGTAAACACAGGGTTTTTTGGCTAAAATGAATTTACACAGTTCATGAATCCAACACGTTTTTCACTATTAACTAAAGAGCATCTATGTTACACAAGCTGTGGTTTTTTACAGTTTCATAAGCAGAGTTCAACTATATATGGTCCGTATGAGTAGGAAAAACAGTTCATTTTTCTGGACATGCTCATGTTTCTTGCTGTATTGCAGATTCTGGACAGAGCATGATGCTTCTTGTGTTAAAACAGAGGGTGTTTCAAGGATGAGAACACTGGTCTGAATTTCCCTTCACAAACGGAGTTAAATAAAAGGCTCTTTGTATTCCTACAAGCAAGAGTTCATTTCCGGTAAACCCAGTGATTCTTTGGCTCAAATGAATTTACACAGTTCACGAACCCAACACGATTTTCACTATTAACTAAACAGCATCTATATAAGAGATGCTATGGTTTGTTACAATTTAATGAGCAGAGTTCAACTAGATATGGTCCATATGAGTAGGAATCACAGTTCTTTTTTTCTGTAAATGCTCATAATTATTGCTGTATTGCAGACTCTGGAAAGAACATGATGCTTCTTGTGTTAAAACAGAGGGTGTTTCATGGATGAGAACACTGGTCTGAATTTCCCTTCACAAACGGAGTTTAACCAAAGGCTCTGTGTCTTCCTACAAGCAAGAGTTCATTTCCGTTAAACCCAGTGTTTTTTCGGCTCAAATGCATTTACACAGTTCACGAACCCAACACAATTTTCACTATTAACTAAAGAGCATCTATGTAAGAGATGCTGTGGTTTGTTACAGTTTCATAAGCTGAGTTCAACTAGATATGGTCCATATGAGTAGGAAACACAGTTCTTTTTTTCTGGGCATGCACATGTTTCTTGATGTATTAGAGACGCTGGAAAGAAGAGGATGCCTCTTGCGTTAAAACAGTGTGGGTTTCATGGATGAGAACTCTGGTCTGAATTTCCCTTCACAAACGGAGTGAAACCAAAGCCTCTGTGTCTTCCTACAATCAAGATTTCATTTCCGGAAACCCAGGGGTTTTTTGGCTCAAATGAATTTACACAGTTCATGAACCCAACACGTTTTTCACTATTAACTAAAGAGCATCTATGTAACACATGCTGTGTTTTGTTACAGTTTCATAGTCAGAGTTCAACTAGATATGGTCAGTATGAGTAGGAAACACAGTTATTTTATTCTGCGCATGATCATGTTTCTTGCTGTATTAGAGACGCAGGAAAGAAGAGCATGCTCTTTGCGTTAAAAGAGAGTGTGTTTCAAGGTTGAGACATCTGGTCTGAATTTCCCTTCAAAAACGGAGTGAAACAAAAGCCTCTGTCTTCCTACAAGCAAGAGTTCATTTCCGGAAAACCCAGTGATTTTTCGGCTCAATAGAATTTAAACAGTTCACGAACCCAACACGTTTTTCACTATAAACGAAAGATCATATATGTAAGTGATGCTGTGGTTTGTTACAGTTTCATAAGCAGAGTTCAACTAGATATGGTCCGTATGAGTAGGAAACACAGTTCTTTTTTTCTGGGCATGCTCATGTTTCTTGCTGTATTGGAGACGCTGGAAAGAAGAGCATGCTTCTTGCGTTAAAACAGAGTATGTTTCATGGATGAGAACACTGGTCTGAATTTTCCTTCAGTAATGTAGTTAAACCGAAGTCTCTGTGTCTTCCTACAAGCAAGAGTTCATTTCCGGTAAACCCATTTTTTTTTTCGGCTCAAATGAATTTACACATTTCACGAACCCAAGTTTTTCACTATTAACTAAAGAGCATCTATGTAAGAGATGCTGTGGTTTGTTACAGTTTCATAAGCAGAGTTCAACTTGATATGGTCCATAAGAGTAGGAAACACAGTTCTTTTTCTGGACATGCTCATATTACTTGCTGTATTGCAGACTCTGGAAAGAAGAGGATGCTTCTTGCGTTAAAACAGAGGGTGTTTCATGAATGAGAATACTGGTCTGAATTTTCCTTCAGAAACTGAGTGAAACCAAAGGCTCTGTGTCTTCCTACAAGCAAGAGTTCATTTCCGGTAAACAAGGGGTTTTTCGGCTCAAATGAAATTACACAGTTCTAGAACCCAACAGTTTTTTCATTATTAACTAAAAGGCATCTATGTAACACATGCTGTGGTTTGTTACAGTTTCATAAGCAGAGTTCAACTAGGTATGGTCCGTATGATTAGGAAACACAGTTCTTTTTTTTCTGGACATGCTCATATTACTTGCTGTATTGCAGACTCCGGAAAGAAGAGGATGCTTCTTGCGTTAAAACAGAGGGTGTCTCATGAATGAGAATACTGGTCTGAATTTCCCTTCACAAACGGAGTGAAACCAAAGGCTCTGTCTTCCTACAAGCAAGAGTTCATTTCCGGAAAACCCAGTGATTTTTCGGCTCAATAGAATTTAAACAGTTCACGAACCCAACACGTTTTTCACTATAAACGAAAGATCATATATGTAAGTGATGCTGTGGTTTGTTACAGTTTCATAAGCAGAGTTCAACTAGATATGGTCCGCATGAGTAGGAAACACAGTTCTTTTTTTCTGGGCATGCTCATGTTTCTTGCTGTATTGGAGACGATGGAAAGAAGAGCATGCTTCTTGCGTTAAAACAGAGTATGTTTCATGGATGAGAACACTGGTCTGAATTTTCCTTCAGAAACATAGTTAAACCAAAGTCTCTGTGTCTTCCTAAAAGCAAGAGTTCATTTCCGGTAAACCCAGTGATTTTTTGGCTCAAATGTATTTACACAGTTCAAGAACCCAACAAGATTTTCACTATTAACTAAAGTGCATCTATGTAAGAGATGCTGTGGTTTGTTACAGTATCATAAGCAGGGTTCAACTAGATATGGTCCGTAGGAGTAGGAAACACAGTTCTTTTTCGGGGCATGCTCATGTCTCCTGATATATTAGAGACGCTGGAAAGAAGAGGATGCTTCTTGCGTTAAAACATAGTGTGTTTCATGGATGATAACTCTGGCCTGAAATTCCCTTCACAAACGGAGTGAAACCAAAGCCTCTGTGTCTTCCTACAAGCAAGAGTTCATTTCCAGTAAACCCAGGGGTTTTTGGGCACAAATGAATTTACACAGTTCATGAACCCAACACGTTTATCACTGTTAACTAGAGAGCATCTATGTAACACATGCTGTGGTTTGTTAAAGTTTCATAAGCAGAGTTCAACTATATATGGTCCGTTGATTAAGAAACACAGTTCATTTTTCTGGACATGCTCATATTACTTGCTGTACTACAGAGTCTGGAAAGAAGACGATGCTTCTTGTGTTAAAACAGAGGGTGTTTCATGGATGAGAACACTGGTCTGAATTTCCCTTCACAAATGGAGTTAAACCAAAGGCTCTGCGTCTTCCTACAAGCAAGAGTTCATTTCTGGTAAACCCAGTGATTTTTCGGCTCAAATGAATTTACACAGTTCACGAACCCAACACAATTTTCACTATTAACTAAAGAGCATCTATGTAAGACATGCTGTGGTTTGTTACAGTTTCATAAGCGGAGTTCAACTAGATATGGTCCATATGAATAGGAAACACAGTTCATTTTTCTGGACATGCTCATGTTTCTTGCTGTATTGCCGATTCTGGACAGAGCATGATGCTTCTTGTGTTAAAACAGAGGGTGTTTCAGGGATGAGAACACTGGTCTGAATTTCCCTTCACAAACGGAGTGAAAGCAAAGCCTCTGTGTCTTCCTACAAGCAAGAGTTCATTTCCGGTAAACCCAGGGGTTTTTTGGCTCAAATGAATTTACACAGTTCATGAAACCAACACGTTTTTCACTATTAACTAAAGAGCATCTATGTAAAACATGCTGTGGTTTGTTATAGTTTCATAAGCAGAGTTCAACTAGATATGGTCCATATGAGTAGGAATCACAGTTCTTTTTTTCTGGGCATGCTCATAATTATTGCTGTATTGCAGACTCTGGAAAGAAGATGATGCTTCTTGTGTTAAAACAGAGGGTGTTTCATGGATGAGAACACTGTCCTGAATTTCCCTTCACAAACGGAGTGAAACCAAAGTCTCTGTGTCTTCCTACAAGCAAGAGTTCATTTCCGGTAAACACAGAGGTTTTTTGGCTGAAATGAATTTACACAGTTCATGAACCCAACACGTTTTTCACTATTAACTATAGAGTATCTCTGTAACACATGCTGTGGTTTTTTACAGTTTCGAAGAGCATGCTCTTTGCGTTAAAAGAGAGTGTGTTTCAAGGTTGAGACATCTGGTCTGAATTTCTCTTCACAACCGGATTAAAATAAAAGGCTCTTTGTCTTCCTACAAGCAAGTGTTCATTTCCGCTAAACCCAGTGATTCTTCGGCTCAATTGAATTTACACAGTTCACTAACCCAACACGATTTTCACTATTAACTAAACAGCATCTATGTTAGAAATGCTATGGTTTGTTACAGTTTAATGAGCAGAGTTCAACAAGATATGGTCCACATGAGTAGGAATCACAGTTCCTTTTTTCTGGGCATGCTCATGTTTCTTGCTGTATTAGAAATGCTGGAAAGAAGAGCATGCTTCCTGCGTTAAAACAGAGTATGTTTCATGGATGAGAACACTGGTCTGAATTTTCCTTCAGAAACTGAGTTAAACCAAAGTCTCTTTGTCTTCCTACAAGCAAGAGTTCATTTCCGGTAAAACCAGGGGTTTTTCGGCTCAAATGAAATTACACAGTTCTCGAACCCAACACGTTTTTCACTATTAACTAAAGAGCCTCTATGTAAGAGATGCTGTGGTTTGTTAGAGTTTCATAAGCAGAGTTCAACTATATATGGTCCGTATGATCAAGAAACACAGTTCATTTTTCTGGACATGCTCATATTACTTGCTGTACTGCAGAGTCCGGAAAGAAGACGATGCTTCTTGTGTTAAAACAGAGGGTGTTTCATGGATGAGAACACTGGTCTGAATTTCCCTTCACAAATGGAGTTAAACCAAAGGCTCTGCGTCTTCCTACAAGCAAGAGTTCATTTCCGGTAAACCCAGTGATTTTTCCGCTCAAATGAATTTACACAGTTCACGAACCCAACACAATTTTCACTATTAAATAAAGAGCATCTATGTAAGACATGCTGTGGTTTGTTACAGTTTCATAAGCTGAGTTCAACTAGATATGGTCCATATGAGTAGGAAACACAGTTCTTTTTTTCTGGGCATGCACATGTTTCTTGATGTATTAGAGACGCTGGAAAGAAGAGGATGCCTCTTGCGTTAAAACAGTGTGGGTTTCATGGATGAGAACTCTGGTCTGAATTTCCCTTCACAAACGGAGTGAAACCAAAGCCTCTGTGTCTTCCTACAATCAAGATTTCATTTCCGGAAACCCAGGGGTTTTTTGGCTCAAATGAATTTACACAGTTCATGAACCCAACACGTTTTTCACTATTAACTAAAGAGCATCTATGTAACACATGCTGTGTTTTGTTACAGTTTCATAGTCAGAGTTCAACTAGATATGGTCAGTATGAGTAGGAAACACAGTTATTTTATTCTGCGCATGATCATGTTTCTTGCTGTATTAGAGACGCAGGAAAGAAGAGCATGCTCTTTGCGTTAAAAGAGAGTGTGTTTCAAGGTTGAGACATCTGGTCTGAATTTCCCTTCAAAAACGGAGTGAAACAAAAGCCTCTGTCTTCCTACAAGCAAGAGTTCATTTCCGGAAAACCCAGTGATTTTTCGGCTCAATAGAATTTAAACAGTTCACGAACCCAACACGTTTTTCACTATAAACGAAAGATCATATATGTAAGTGATGCTGTGGTTTGTTACAGTTTCATAAGCAGAGTTCAACTAGATATGGTCCGTATGAGTAGGAAACACAGTTCTTTTTTTCTGGGCATGCTCATGTTTCTTGCTGTATTGGAGACGCTGGAAAGAAGAGCATGCTTCTTGCGTTAAAACAGAGTATGTTTCATGGATGAGAACACTGGTCTGAATTTTCCTTCAGTAATGTAGTTAAACCAAAGTCTCTGTGTCTTCCTACAAGCAAGAGTTCATTTCCGGTAAACCCATTTTTTTTTTTCGGCTCAAATGAATTTACACATTTCACGAACCCAAGTTTTTCACTATTAACTAAAGAGCATCTATGTAAGAGATGCTGTGGTTTGTTACAGTTTCATAAGCAGAGTTCAACTTGATATGGTCCATAAGAGTAGGAAACACAGTTCTTTTTCTGGACATGCTCATATTACTTGCTGTATTGCAGACTCTGGAAAGAAGAGGATGCTTCTTGCGTTAAAACAGAGGGTGTTTCATGAATGAGAATACTGGTCTGAATTTTCCTTCAGAAACTGAGTGAAACCAAAGGCTCTGTGTCTTCCTACAAGCAAGAGTTCATTTCCGGTAAACAAGGGGTTTTTCGGCTCAAATGAAATTACACAGTTCTAGAACCCAACAGTTTTTTCATTATTAACTAAAAGGCATCTATGTAACACATGCTGTGGTTTGTTACAGTTTCATAAGCAGAGTTCAACTAGGTATGGTCCGTATGATTAGGAAACACAGTTCTTTTTTTTCTGGACATGCTCATATTACTTGCTGTATTGCAGACTCCGGAAAGAAGAGGATGCTTCTTGCGTTAAAACAGAGGGTGTCTCATGAATGAGAATACTGGTCTGAATTTCCCTTCACAAACGGAGTGAAACCAAAGGCTCTGTCTTCCTACAAGCAAGAGTTCATTTCCGGAAAACCCAGTGATTTTTCGGCTCAATAGAATTTAAACAGTTCACGAACCCAACACGTTTTTCACTATAAACGAAAGATCATATATGTAAGTGATGCTGTGGTTTGTTACAGTTTCATAAGCAGAGTTCAACTAGATATGGTCCGCATGAGTAGGAAACACAGTTCTTTTTTTCTGGGCATGCTCATGTTTCTTGCTGTATTGGAGACGATGGAAAGAAGAGCATGCTTCTTGCGTTAAAACAGAGTATGTTTCATGGATGAGAACACTGGTCTGAATTTTCCTTCAGAAACATAGTTAAACCAAAGTCTCTGTGTCTTCCTAAAAGCAAGAGTTCATTTCCGGTAAACCCAGTGATTTTTTGGCTCAAATGTATTTACACAGTTCAAGAACCCAACAAGATTTTCACTATTAACTAAAGTGCATCTATGTAAGAGATGCTGTGGTTTGTTACAGTATCATAAGCAGGGTTCAACTAGATATGGTCCGTAGGAGTAGGAAACACAGTTCTTTTTCGGGGCATGCTCATGTCTCCTGATATATTAGAGACGCTGGAAAGAAGAGGATGCTTCTTGCGTTAAAACATAGTGTGTTTCATGGATGATAACTCTGGCCTGAAATTCCCTTCACAAACGGAGTGAAACCAAAGCCTCTGTGTCTTCCTACAAGCAAGAGTTCATTTCCAGTAAACCCAGGGGTTTTTGGGCACAAATGAATTTACACAGTTCATGAACCCAACACGTTTATCACTGTTAACTAGAGAGCATCTATGTAACACATGCTGTGGTTTGTTAAAGTTTCATAAGCAGAGTTCAACTATATATGGTCCGTTGATTAAGAAACACAGTTCATTTTTCTGGACATGCTCATATTACTTGCTGTACTACAGAGTCTGGAAAGAAGACGATGCTTCTTGTGTTAAAACAGAGGGTGTTTCATGGATGAGAACACTGGTCTGAATTTCCCTTCACAAATGGAGTTAAACCAAAGGCTCTGCGTCTTCCTACAAGCAAGAGTTCATTTCCGGTAAACCCAGTGATTTTTCGGCTCAAATGAATTTACACAGTTCACGAACCCAACACAATTTTCACTATTAACTAAAGAGCATCTATGTAAGACATGCTGTGGTTTGTTACAGTTTCATAAGCGGAGTTCAACTAGATATGGTCCATATGAATAGGAAACACAGTTCATTTTTCTGGACATGCTCATGTTTCTTGCTGTATTGCCGATTCTGGACAGAGCATGATGCTTCTTGTGTTAAAACAGAGGGTGTTTCAGGGATGAGAACACTGGTCTGAATTTCCCTTCACAAACGGAGTGAAAGCAAAGCCTCTGTGTCTTCCTACAAGCAAGAGTTCATTTCCGGTAAACCCAGGGGTTTTTTGGCTCAAATGAATTTACACAGTTCATGAAACCAACACGTTTTTCACTATTAACTAAAGAGCATCTATGTAAAACATGCTGTGGTTTGTTATAGTTTCATAAGCAGAGTTCAACTAGATATGGTCCATATGAGTAGGAATCACAGTTCTTTTTTTCTGGGCATGCTCATAATTATTGCTGTATTGCAGACTCTGGAAAGAAGATGATGCTTCTTGTGTTAAAACAGAGGGTGTTTCATGGATGAGAACACTGTCCTGAATTTCCCTTCACAAACGGAGTGAAACCAAAGCCTCTGTGTCTTCCTACAAGCAAGAGTTCATTTCCGGTAAACACAGAGGTTTTTTGGCTGAAATGAATTTACACAGTTCATGAACCCAACACGTTTTTCACTATTAACTATAGAGTATCTCTGTAACACATGCTGTGGTTTTTTACAGTTTCGAAGAGCATGCTCTTTGCGTTAAAAGAGAGTGTGTTTCAAGGTTGAGACATCTGGTCTGAATTTCTCTTCACAACCGGATTAAAATAAAAGGCTCTTTGTCTTCCTACAAGCAAGTGTTCATTTCCGCTAAACCCAGTGATTCTTCGGCTCAATTGAATTTACACAGTTCACTAACCCAACACGATTTTCACTATTAACTAAACAGCATCTATGTTAGAAATGCTATGGTTTGTTACAGTTTAATGAGCAGAGTTCAACAAGATATGGTCCACATGAGTAGGAATCACAGTTCCTTTTTTCTGGGCATGCTCATGTTTCTTGCTGTATTAGAAATGCTGGAAAGAAGAGCATGCTTCCTGCGTTAAAACAGAGTATGTTTCATGGATGAGAACACTGGTCTGAATTTTCCTTCAGAAACTGAGTTAAACCAAAGTCTCTTTGTCTTCCTACAAGCAAGAGTTCATTTCCGGTAAAACCAGGGGTTTTTCGGCTCAAATGAAATTACACAGTTCTCGAACCCAACACGTTTTTCACTATTAACTAAAGAGCATCTATGTAAGAGATGCTGTGGTTTGTTAGAGTTTCATAAGCAGAGTTCAACTATATATGGTCCGTATGATCAAGAAACACAGTTCATTTTTCTGGACATGCTCATATTACTTGCTGTACTGCAGAGTCCGGAAAGAAGACGATGCTTCTTGTGTTAAAACAGAGGGTGTTTCATGGATGAGAACACTGGTCTGAATTTCCCTTCACAAATGGAGTTAAACCAAAGGCTCTGCGTCTTCCTACAAGCAAGAGTTCATTTCCGGTAAACCCAGTGATTTTTCCGCTCAAATGAATTTACACAGTTCACGAACCCAACACAATTTTCACTATTAAATAAAGAGCATCTATGTAAGACATGCTGTGGTTTGTTACAGTTTCATAAGCGGAGTTCAACTAGATATGGTCCATATGAGTAGGAAACACAGTTCTTTTTATCTGGGCATGCCCAAGTTTCTTGCTGTATTGGAGACGCTGGAAAGAAGAGCATGCGGCTTGTGTTAAAACAGAGTATGTTTCATGGATGAGAACACTGGTCTGAATTTTCCTTCAAAAACTGAGTTAAACCAAAGTCTCTGAATCTTCCTACAAGCAAGAGTTCATTTTCGGTAAACCCAGGGGTTTTTCGGCACAAATGACATTACACAGTTCTCGAACACAACACGTTTTTCACTATTAACTAAAGAGCATCTATGTAAGAGATGTTGTGGTTTGTTAGATTTTCATAGTCAGAGTTCAACTAGATATGGTCCATATGAGTAGGAAACACAGTTCTTTTTTTCTGGGCATGCTCATGTTTTTTGATGTATTAGAGACGCTGGAAAAAAGAGGATGCTTCTTGCTTTAAAACAGAGTGTGTTTCATGGATGAGAACTCTGGCCTGAATTTCCCTTCACAAAAGGAGTGAAACCAAAGCCTCTGTGTCTTCCTACAGGCAAGAGTTCATTTCCGGTAAACACAGAGGTTTGTTGGCTGAAATGAATTTACACAGTTCATGAACCCAACACGTTTTTCACTATTAACTAAAGAGCATCTATGTAACACATGCTGTGGTTTTTTACAGTTTCATAAGCAGAGTTCAACTATATATGGTCCGTATGAGTAGGAAACAATGTTCATTTTTCTGGACATGCTCATATTTCTCACTGTATTGCAGATTCTGGATAGAACATGATGCTTCTTGTGTTAAAACAGAGGGTGTTTCAGGGATGAGAACACTGGTCTGAATTTCTCTTCACAACCGTATTTAAATAAAAGGCTCTTTGTCTTCCTACAAGCAAGAGTTCATTTCCGCTAAACCCAGTGATTCTTCGGCTCAAATGAATTTACACAGTTCACTAACCCAACACGATTGTCACTATTAACTAAACAGCATCTATGTATGAGATGCTATGGTTTGTTACAGTTTAATGAGCAGAGTTCAACTAGATATGGTCCATATGAGTAGGAATCACAGTTCCTTTTTTCTGGGCATGCTCATGTTTCTTGCTGTATTAGAAATGCTGGAAAGAAGAGCATGCTTCCTGCGTTAAAACAGAGTATGTTTCATGGATGAGAACACTGGTCTTAATTTTCCTTCAAAACGGAGTTAAACCAAAGTCTCTGTGTCTTCCTACAAGCAAGAGTTCATATCCGCTAAACCCAGTGATTTTTTGGCTCAAATGAATTTACACAGTTCACGAACCCAACACGTTTTTCACTATTAACTAAAGAGCATCTATGTAACACATGCTGTGGTTTCTTACAGTTTCATAGTCAGAGTTCAACTAGATATGGTCCGTATGAGTAGGAAACACAGCTATTTTATTCTGGGCATGCTCATGTCTCTTGCTGTATTAGAGACGCAGGAAAGAAGAGCATGATTCTTGCGTTGAAACAGAGGGTGTTTCATGAATGAGAATACTGGTCTGAATTTCCCTTCACAAACGGAGTGAAACCAAAGGCTCTGTGTCTTCCTACAAGCAAGAGTTCATTTCCGGTAAACCCAGTGATTTTTTGGCTCAAATGTTTTTACACAGTTCAAGAACCCAACAAGATTTTCACTATTAAGTAAAGAGCATCTATGTAAGAGATGCTCTGGTTTGTTACAGTATCATAAGCAGCGTTCAACTCGATATGGTCCGTGTGAGTAGGAAACACAGTTCTTTTTTTCTGGGCATGCTCATGTTTCCTGATGTATTAGAGACGCTGGAAAGAAGAGGATGCTTCTTGTGTTAAAACAGAATGTGTTTCATGGATGAGAACTCTGGCCTGAATTTCCCTTCACAAACGGAGTGAAACCAAAGCCTCTGTGTCTTCCTACAAGCAAGAGTTCATTTCCGGTAAACCCAGGGGTTTTTGGGCTCAAATGTATTTACACAGTTCATGAAACCAACACGTTTTTCACTATTAACTAAAGAGCATCTATGTAACACAAGCTGTGGTTTTTTACAGTTCCATATGCAGAGTTCTACTATATATGGTCCCTATGAGTAGGAAACACAGTTCATTTTTCTGGACATGCTCATATTTCTTGCTGTATTGCAGATTCTGGACAGAACATGATGCTTCTTGTGTTAAAACAGAGGGTGTTTCAGGGATGAGAACACTGGTCTGAATTTCCCTTCACTAACGGAGTTAAATAAATGGCTCTTTGTCTTCCTACAAGCAAGAGTTCATTTCCGATAAACCCAGTGATTCTTCGGCTCAAATGAATTTACACAGTTCACGAACCCAACACGATTTTCACTATTAACTAAACAGCATCTATGTATGAGATGCTATGGTTTGTTACAGTTTAATGAGCAGTGTTCAACTAGATATGGTCCATATGAGTAGGAATCACAGTTCTTTTTTTCTGGGCATGCTCATGTTTCTTGCTGTATTACAGATGCTGGAAAGAAGAGCTTGCTTCTTGCCTGAAAACAAAGTGTGTTTCATGGATGAGAACACTGGTCTGAATTACCCTACAGAAATGGAGTTAAACAACAGGATGTTGTCTTCCTACAAGCAAGAATTCATTTATGGTAAACCAAGTGAATTTTGGGCTCAAATGATTTTACACAGTTCACGAACACAACGTGATTCTCACTATTAACTTAAGAATATTTATGTAAGAGGAGCTGTGGTTAGTATCAATTTCATAAGCAGAGTTTAACTACATATGGTCCGTATCAGTAGGAAACACAGTTCTTTTTTTCTGGGCATGTTCATGGTACTTGCTGTATTGGAGACGCTGGAAAGAAGAGCTTGTTCCTTGTGTGAAAACAGAGTGTGTTTCATGGATGAGAACACTGGTAGAATTTCTCTTCCAAAATGGAGTTAAACCCCAGGATCTGTGTCTTCCTGCAAGCAAGAGTTCATTTCTGGTAAACCAAGTGTATTTTGGGCTCAAATGATTTTACACAGTTTTGCAACCCAATGCTATTATCACTATTAACTAAAGAGCATTTATGTAAGAGGAGCTGTGGTTAGTATCAGTTTCATAGGCAGAGTTGAACTACATATGGTCTGTATTTGGAAGAAACACATTTCTTTTATTCGCGGTATGCCCATGGTTCTTGCTGTATTGTACACTCTGGAAAGAAGAGCTTGCTTCTTAAGTTAAAACAGAGTGTGTTTAATCGATGAGAACACTAGTCTGATTTTCCCTACAGAAATGGAGTTAAACCCTAGGATCTGTGTCTTCTTACAAGGAAGAATTCATTTCTGGTAAACCAAGGGAATTTTGGTGTCCAATGATTTTACAGAGTTCTGAAACATAATGGGATTCTCACTATTATCTAATAAGAGCATTTATGTAAGAGGAGATGTGGTTTGTATCAGTTTCATAAGCAGAGTTGTACTACATATGGTCCGTATTAGTAGGAAGCATGGTTCTTTTTTTCTGGGCATGCTCATGGTTTTTGCTTTCTTGGAGACTCTGGAATGAAGAGCTTGCTTCTTACGTTAAAACAGAGTGTGTTTAATGCATGAAAACAGTGGTCTGATTTTCCCTACAGAAACGGAGTTAAAGCCCAGGATCTGTGACGTCCTACGAGCAAGAGTTCATTTCTGGAAAACCAACTGAATTTTGGGCTCAAATGATTTTACACAGTTCACAAACCCAACGCGATTCTCACTATTAACTAAAGAGCATTTATGTAAGAGGAGCTGTGGTTAGTATCAGTTTCATAAGCAGGGTTGAACTACATATGGTCCGTATGAGTAGGAAACATAGTTCTTTTTTTCTGGGCATGCTCATGGTTCTTACTGTATTGGAGAAGGTAGAAAGAACAGCTTGCTTCGTGCATGAAAACAGAGTGTGTTTCATGGATGAGAACACTGGTCTGAATTTCCCTTCCGAAATGGAGTTAAACCCCAGGATCTGTGTCTTCCTACAAGGAAGAGTTCACTTCTGGTTAAATAAGTGAATTTTGTGCTCAAATGATTTTACACAGTTCTGGAACCCAACGTGATTCTCACTATTAACTAAAGAGCACTTATGTAAGAGGAGCTGTGGTTAGTATCAGTTTCATAAGGTGAGTTGAACTACATATGGTCTGTATGAGTAGGAAACACAGTTCTTTTTTTCTGGGCATGCTCATGGTTCTTGCTGTATTGGAGAAGCTGGAAAGAAGAGCTTGCTTCTTGCGTGAAAACAGAGTGTGTTTCATGGATGAGAACACTGGTCTGAATTTCCCTACAGAAATGGAGTTAAACAACAGGATGTGTGTCTTCCTAAAAGCAAGAGTTCATTTATGGTAAACAAAGTGTATTTTGGGCTCAAATGATTTTACCCAGTTCACAAATCCAACGCGATTCTCACTATTATCTAAAGAGCATTTATGTAAGAGGAGCTGTGGTTAGTATCAGTTTCATAAGCAGAGTTTAACTACATATGGTCCGTATGAGTAGGAAACACAGTTCGTTTTTCTGTGCATGCTTATTGTTCTTACTGTATTGGAGACGCTGGAAAGAAGAGCTTGTTTCTTGTGTGAAAACAGAGTGTGTTTCATGGATGAGAACACTGGTAGAATTTCCCTTCTGAAATGGAGTTAAACCCCAGGATCTGTGTCTTCCTGCAAGCAAGTGTTCATTTCTGGTAAACCAACTGAATTTTGGGCTCAAATGATTTTACACAGTTCTGGAACCCAACGCGATTCTCACTATTAACTAAAAAGCATTTATGTAAGAGGAGCTGTGGTTAGTATCAGTTTCATAAGCAGAGTTGAACTACATATGGTCTGTATGAGTAGGAAACACAGTTCTTTTTTTCTGGGCATGCTCATGGTTCTGGCTGTATTGGAGACTCTGGAAAGAAGAGGATGCTTCTTGCCTTAAAACAGAGTGTTTTTCTTGGATGAGAACTCTGGTCTGAAGTTCCCTTCAGAAACAGTGTTAAACCACAGGATCTGTGTCTTCCTACAAGCAGGAATTCATTTCTGGTAAACCCAGTGAATTTTTGGCCTCAAATGATTTCTCGCATTTCATGAACCCAACTCAATTCTCACTGTTAACTAAAGAGCATTTATGTAAGAGGAGCTATGGTTTGTATAAGTATCATAAGCAGAGTTGTACTACATATGGTCCGTATTAGTAGGAAACACGGTTCTTTTTTTCTGGGCATGCTCATGGTTTTTGCTTTATTGGAGACTCTGGAATGAAGAGCTTGCTTCTTACGTTAAAACAGAGTGTGTTTAATGGATGAAAACAGTGGTCTGATTTTCCCTACAGAAACGGAGTTCAAGCCCAGGATCTGTGTCTTCCTACAATTAAGAGTTCATTTCTGGTAAACCAAGTGAATTTTGGGCTCATATTATTTTACACAGTTCTGGAACCTAACGTTATTTTCACTATTAACTAAAGAGCATTTATGTAAGAGGAGCTGAGGTTAGTATCAGTTTCATAAGCAGAGTTGAACTACATATGGTCCGTTTGAGTAGGAAACACAGTTCTTTTTTTCGGGGCATGCTCATGGTTCTTGCTGTATTGGAGATGCTGGAAAGAAGAGCTTGCTTTTTGCCCGAAAACAGAGTGTGTTTCATGGAAGAGAACACAGGTCTACATATCCCTTCAGAAACAGAGTTAAACCACAGGATCTGTGTCTTCCTACAAGCAAGAGTTCATTTCTTATAAACCAAGTGAATTATGGGCTCATATGATTTTACACAGTTCTGGAACCCAACAGGATTCTCACTATTAAATAAAGAGCATTTATGTAAGAGAAGCTGTGGCTAGTATCATTTTCATAGGCAGAGTTTAACTACGTATGTTCCGTATTTGCAGGAAACACAGTTTTTTTTTCGCGGCATGCTCATGTTTCTTGCTGTATTGGAAACTCTGGATAGAAGAGCTTGTTTCTTGTGTGAAAACAGAGTGTGTTTCATGGATGAGAACACTGGTAGAATTTCCCTTCTGAAATGGAGTTAAACCCCAGGATCTGTGTCTTCCTGCAAGCAAGAGTTCATTTCTGGTAAACCAACTGAATTTTGGGCTCAAATGATTTTACACAGTTCACAAACCCAACGCGATTCTCACTATTAACTAAAGATCATTTATGTAAGAGGAGCTGTGGTTAGTATCAGTTTCATGAGCAGGGTTGAACTACATATGGTCCGTATGAGTAGGAAACACAGTTCTTTTTTTCTGGGCATGCTCATGGTTCTTACTGTATTGGAGAAGGTAGAAAGAACAGCTTGCTTCCTGCATGAAAACAGAGTGTGTTTCATGGAGGAGAACACTGGTCTGAATTTCCCTTCCGAAATGTAGTTAAACCCCAGGATCTGTGTCTTTCTACAAGGAAGAGTTCATTTCTGATTTACCAAGTGAATTTTGTGCTCAAATGATTTGACACAGTTCTTGAACCCAACGTGATTCTCACTATTAACTAAGGAGCATTTATGTAGGAGGAGCTGTGTTTAGTATCAGTTTCATAAGGAGAGTTGAACTACTTATGGTCTGTATGAGTAGGAAACACAGTTCTTTTATTCTGGGCATGCTCATGGTTCTTGCTGTATTGGAGAAGCTGGAAAGAAGAGCTTGCTTTTTGCGTGAAAACAGAGTGTGTTTCATGGATGAGAACACTGGTCTGAATTTCCCTACAGAAATGGAGTTAAACAACAGGATGTGTGTCTTCCTACAAGCAAGAGTTCATTTCTGGTAAACCAAGTGAATTTTGGGCTCAAATGATTTTAAACAGTTCACGAACCCAACGCGATTCTCACTATTAACTTAAGAGTATTTATGTAAGAGGAGCTGTGGTTACTATCAGTTTCATAAGCAGAGTTGAACTACATATGGTCTGTATGAGTAGGAAACACAGTTCTTTTTTCTGGGCATGCTCATGGTTCTGGCTGTATTGGAGACTCTGGAAAGAAGAGGATGCTTCTTGCCTTAAAACAGAGTGTTTTTCTTGGATGAGAACTCTGGTCTGAAGTTCCCTTAAGAAACAGTGTTAAACCAAAGGATCTGTGTCTTCCTACAAGCAGGAATTCATTTCTGGTAAACCCAGTGAATTTTTGGCCTCAAATGATTTTTTGCATTTCATGAACCCAACTCAATTCTCACTGTTAACTAAAGAGCATTTATGTAAGAGGAGCTATGGTTTGTATCAGTATCATAAGCAGAGTTGTACTACATATGGTCCATATTAGTAGGAAGCACGGTTCTTTTTTTCTGGGCATGCTCATGGTTTTTGCTTTATTGGAGACTCTGGAATGAAGAGCTTGCTTCTTACGTTAAATCAGAGTGTGTTTAATGGATGAAAACAGTGGTCTGATTTTCCCTACAGAAACGGAGTTCAAGCCCAGGATCTGTGTCTTCCTACAAGCAAGAGTTCATTTCTGGTAAACCAAGTGAATTTTAGGCTCATATTATTTTACACAGTTCTGGAACCTAACGTTATTTTCACTATTAACTAAAGAGTATTTATGTAAGAGGAGCTGAGGTTAGTATCAGTTTCATAAGCAGAGTTGAACTACATACGGTCCGTTTGAGTAGGAAACACAGTTCTTTTTTTCGGGGCATGCTCATGGTTCTTGCTGTATTGGAGATGCTGGAAAGAAGAGCTTGCTTTTTGCCCGAAAACAGAGTGTGTTTCATGGAATAGAACACAGGTCTAAATTTCCCTTCAGAAACAGAGTTAAACCACAGGATCTGTGTCTTCCTACAAGCAAGAGTTCATTTCTTGTGAACCAAGTGAATTATGGGCTCATATGATTTTACACAGTTCTGGAACCCAAAATGATTCTCACTATTACCTAAAGAGCATTTATGTAAGAGACGCTGTGGTTAGTATCATTTTCATAGGCAGAGTTTAACTACATATGGTCCGTATTAGCAGGAAACACAGTTTTTTTTTTTTCGTGGCATGCTCATGGTTCTTGCTGTATTGGAAACTCTGGATAGAAGAGCTTGGTTCTTAAGTTAAAACAGAGTGTATAATGGATGAGAACACTGGTCTGAATTTCCCTACAGAAACGGAGTTAAACAACAGGATCTGTGTCTTCCTACAAGCAAGAGTTCATTTCTGGTAAACCAACTGAATTTTGGGCTCAAATGATTTTAAACAGTTCACGAACCCAACGCGATTCTCACTATTAACTTAAGAGTATTTATGTTAGAGGAGCTGTGGTTAGCATCAGTTTCATAAGCAGAGTTGAACTACATATGGTCTGTATGAGTATGAAACACAGTTCTTTTTTTCTGGGCATGCTCATGGTTCTTGCTGTATTGGAGATGCTGGAAAGAAGAGCTTGCTTTTTGCCCGAAAACAGAGTGTGTTTCACGAACAGAACACAGGTCTAAATATCCCTTCAGAAACAGAGTTAAACCACAGGATCTGTGTCTTTCTACAAGCAAGAGTTCATTTCTTATAAACCAAGTGAATTATGGGCTCATATGATTTTACACAGTTCTGGAACCCAACACGATTCTCACTATTAACTAAAGAGCATTTATGTAAGAGAAGCTGTGGTTAGTATCATTTTCATAGGCAGAGTTCAACTACGTATGGTCCGTATTTGTAGGAAACACAGTTTTTTTTTTCGCGGCATGCTCATGGTTCTTGCTGTATTGGAAACTCTGGATAGAAGAGCTTGGTTCTTAAGTTAAAACAGAGAGTGTTTAATGGATGAGAACACTGGTCTGAATTTCCCTACAGAAACGGAGTTAAACAACAGGATCTGTGTCTTCCTACAAGCAAGAGTTCATTTCTGGTAAGGCCAGTGAATTTTGGGCTCAAATGCTTTTAAACAGTTCACAAACCCAACGCGATTCTCACTATTAACTAAAGAGCATTTATGTAAGAGGAGCTGTCGGTAGTATCAGTTTCATAAGCATAGTTTAACTACATATTGTCCATATGTAGTAGGAAACACAGTTCTTTTTTTCTGGGCATGCCCATGGTTCTTGCTGTATTGGAGTCACTGGAAAGAAGAGCTTGTTTCTTGTGTTGAAACAGAGTGTGTTTCATGGATGAGAACACTGGTAGAATTTCCCTTCCAAAGTGGAGTTAAACCCCAGGATCTGTTTTTTCCTGCAAGCAAGTGTTCATTTCTGGTAAACCAACTGAATTTTGGGCTCAAATGATTTTACACAGTTCCCAAACCCAACTCGATTCTCACTATTAACTAAAGAGCATTTATGTAAGAGGAGCTGTGGTTAGTATCAGTTTCATAAGCAGGGTTGAACTACATATGGTCCGTATGAGTAGGAAACACAGTTCTTTTTTTCTGGGCATGCTCATGGTTCTTACTGTATTGGAGAAGGTAGAAAGAACAGCTTGCTTCCTGCATGAAAACAGAGTGTTTCATGGATGAGAACACTGGTCTGAATTTCCCTACAGAATTGGAGTTAAACAACAGGATCTGTGTCTTTCTACAAGCAAGAGTTCATTTCTTATAAACCAAGTGAATTATGGGCTCATATGATTTTACACAGTTCTGGAACCCAACACGATTCTCACTATTAACTAAAGAGCATTTATGTAAGAGAAGCTGTGGTTAGTATCATTTTCATAGGCAGAGTTCAACTACGTATGGTCCGTATTTGTAGGAAACACAGTTTTTTTTTTCGCGGCATGCTCATGGTTCTTGCTGTATTGGAAACTCTGGATAGAAGAGCTTGGTTCTTAAGTTAAAACAGAGAGTGTTTAATGGATGAGAACACTGGTCTGAATTTCCCTACAGAAACGGAGTTAAACAACAGGATCTGTGTCTTCCTACAAGCAAGAGTTCATTTCTGGTAAGGCCAGTGAATTTTGGGCTCAAATGCTTTTAAACAGTTCACAAACCCAACGCGATTCTCACTATTAACTAAAGAGCATTTATGTAAGAGGAGCTGTCGGTAGTATCAGTTTCATAAGCATAGTTTAACTACATATTGTCCATATGTAGTAGGAAACACAGTTCTTTTTTTCTGGGCATGCCCATGGTTCTTGCTGTATTGGAGTCACTGGAAAGAAGAGCTTGTTTCTTGTGTTGAAACAGAGTGTGTTTCATGGATGAGAACACTGGTAGAATTTCCCTTCCAAAGTGGAGTTAAACCCCAGGATCTGTTTTTTCCTGCAAGCAAGTGTTCATTTCTGGTAAACCAACTGAATTTTGGGCTCAAATGATTTTACACAGTTCCCAAACCCAACTCGATTCTCACTATTAACTAAAGAGCATTTATGTAAGAGGAGCTGTGGTTAGTATCAGTTTCATAAGCAGGGTTGAACTACATATGGTCCGTATGAGTAGGAAACACAGTTCTTTTTTTCTGGGCATGCTCATGGTTCTTACTGTATTGGAGAAGGTAGAAAGAACAGCTTGCTTCCTGCATGAAAACAGAGTGTTTCATGGATGAGAACACTGGTCTGAATTTCCCTACAGAATTGGAGTTAAACAACAGGATCTGTGTCTTCCTACAAGCAAGAGTTCATTTCTGGTAAACAAAGTGAATTTTGGGCTCAAATGATTTTAAACAGTTCACGAACCCAACGCGATTCTCACTATTAACTTAAGAGTATTTATGTAAGAGATGCTGTGGTTAGTATCAGTTTCATAAGCAGAGTTTAACTACGTATGGTCCGTATGAGTAGGAACACAGGTCGTTTTTCTTTGCATGCTTATGGTTCTTGCTGTATTGGAGACACTGGAAAGAAGAGCTTGTTTCTTGTGTGAAAACAGAGTGTGTTTCATGGATGAGAACACAGGTATAAATTTCCCTTCAGAAACAGAGTTAAACCACAGGATCAGTGTCTTCCTACAAGCAAGAGTTCATTTCTTGTGAACCAGGTGAATTTTGGCCTCAAATGATTTTACACAGTTCTGGAACCCAACGCGATTCTAACTATCAACTAAAAAGCATTTATGTAAGAGGATCTGTGGTTAGTATCAGTTTCATAAGCAGAGTTGAACTACATATGGTCCGTATGTGTAGGAAACACAGTTTTGTTTTTTTTTTTTCGCGGCATGCTCATGGTTCTTGCTGTATTGGAAACTCTGGATAGAAGAGCTTGGTTCTTAAAACAGAGAGTGTTTAATGGATGAGAACACTGGTCTGAATATCCCTACAGAAACGGAGTTAAACAACAGGATCTGTGTCTTCCTACAAGCAAGAGTTCATTTCTGGTAAACAAAGTGAATTTTGGGCTCAAATGATTTTAAACAGTTCACGAACCCAACGCGATTCTCACTATTAACTTAAGAGTATTTATGTAAGAGGAGCTGTGGTTAGTATCAGTTTCATAAGCAGAGTTTAACTACATATGGTCCGTATGAGTAGGAAACACAGTTCGTTTTTCTTTGCATGCTTATGGTTCTGGCTGTATTGGAGACTCTGGAAAGAAGAGGATGCTTCTTGCTTTAAAACAGAGTGTTTTTCTTGGGTGAGAACTCTGGTCTGAAGTTCCCTTCAGAAACAGTGTTAAACCACAGGATCTGTGTCTTCCTACAAGCAGGAATTCATTTCTGGTAAACCCAGTGAATTTTTGGCCTCAAATGATTTTTTGCGTTTCATGAACCCAACTCAATTCTCACTGTTAACTAAAGAGCATTTATGTAAGAGGAGCTATGGTTTGTATCATATCATAAGCATTGTTGTACTACATATGGTCCGTATTAGTAGGAAACACGGTTCTTTTTTTCTGGGCATGCTCATGGTTTTTGCTTTATTGGAAACTCTGGATAGAAGAGCTTGGATCTTAAGTTAAAACAGAGAGTGTCTAATGGATGAGAACACTGGTCTGAATTTCCCTACAGAAACGGAGTTAAACAACAGGATCTGTGTCTTCCTACAAGCAAGAATTCATTTCTGGTAAACAAAGTGAATTTGGGGCACAAATGATTTTGAACAGTTCACGAACCCAACGCGATTCTCACTATTAACTAAAGAGCATTTATGTAAGAGGAGCTGTGGTTAGTATCAGTTTCATAAGCAGGGTTGAACTGCATATGGTCCGTATGAGTAGGAAACACAGTTCTTTTTTCTGGGCATGCTCATGGTTCTTACTGTATTGGAGAAGGTAGAAAGAACAGCTTGCTTCCTGCATGAAAACAGAGTGTGTTTCATGGATGAGAACACTGGTCT
The DNA here is from genome assembly GCA_949786385.1 of Onychomys leucogaster. Lineage (NCBI taxonomy): Eukaryota > Metazoa > Chordata > Mammalia > Rodentia > Cricetidae > Onychomys > Onychomys leucogaster. The sequence continues at coordinate 56,721 of CATKUP010000695.1, forward strand.
GAATTTCCCCTCCGAAATCGAGTTAAACCCCAGGATCTGTGTCTTCCTACAAGGAAGAGTTCATTTCTGGTTAACAGAGTGAATTTTGTACTCAAATGATTTTACACAGTTCTGGAACCCAACGTGATTCTCACTATTAACTAAAGAGCATTTATGTAAGAGAAGCTGTGGTTAGTATTATTTTCATAGACAGAGTTTAACTACGTATGGTCCGTATTTGTAGGAAACACATTTTTTTTTTTCGCTGCATACTCATGGTTCTTGCTGTATTGGAAACTCTGGATAGAAGAGCTTGGTTCTTAAGTTAAAACAGAGAGTGTTTAATGGATGAGAACACTGGTCTGAATTTCCCTACAGAAACGGAGTTAAACAACAGGATCTGTGTCTTCCTCCAAGGAAGAGTTCATTTCTGGTTAACCAAGTGAATTTTGTGCTCAAATGATTTTACACAGTTCTGGAACCCAATGTGATTCTCACTAATAACTAAAGAGCATTTATATAAGAGGAGCTGTTGTTAGTATCAGTTTCATAGCTAGAGTTGAAATAATTATGGTCTGTATGAGTGGGAAACACAGTTCTATTTTTCTGGGCATGGCAATGGTTCTTGCTGTATTGGAGACTCTGGAAAGAAGAGGATGCTTCTTGCCTTAAAACAGAATGTTTTTCTTGGATGAGAACTCTGGACTAAATTTCCCTTCGGAAACACAGTTAAACCACAGGATATGTGTCTGCCTACAAGGAAGAGTTCATTTCTGGAAAACCCAGTGAATTTTGTGCTCAAATGATTTTTTGCAGTTGTATAACCCAACGTGATAACCACTATTGACTAAAGAACATTTTTGTAAGAAGAGCTGTGGTTTGTGTCAGTTTCATAAGCAGAGTTGAACTACATATGGTCCGTATGAGTAGGAAACACAGTACTTTTTTATTGGGCATGCTCATGGTTCTTGCTTTATGGAAACGCTGGAAAGAAGAGCGTGGTTCTTGCGTGAAAACAGACTGTGTTTCATGGATGAGAACACTGGTCTGAATTTACTTTCAGAAACGGAGTAAAACCACAGTATTTTTGTCATCCTACAAGCAAGAGTTCATTTCTGGTAAACTTATTGAATTTTGATCTCAAATGATTGTACAAAGTTCTGGAACCCAATTCTATTCTCACTATTAACTAAAAAGCATTTATGTAAGAGGAGCAGTGGTTTGTATCAGTTTCATTAGCAGAGTTGAATTACATATGGTCCGTATGAGTCAGAAAAACAGTTCTTTTTTTCTGGGTATGCTCATGGTTCTTGCTGTATTGGGGACGCGGGAAATAAGAGGATTCGTCTTGCCTTAAAACAGAGTGTTTTTCTTGGATGAGAACCCTGGTCGGAATTCCCTTCAGAAATGGAGTTAAAACCCAGGATCTGTGTCTTCCTACAAGCAAGAGTTCATTTCTGTTAATCCAAGTGAATTTTCGGCTAAAAAGGTTTTACACAGGTTTGAAACCCAACGCGATTCTCACTATTAAGTAAAGAGCATTTAAGTAAGGGGAGTTGTGGTTAGTATCAGTTTCATAAGCAGAGTTGAACTACATATGGTCCCTATGAGTAGCAAACACAGTTCTTTTTTTCTGGGCATTCTCACGGTTCTTGCTGTATTGGAGTCGCTGAAAAGAAGAGGATGCGTCTTGCATTAAAACAGAGTGTTTTTCTTCGATGAGAACTCTGGTCTGAATTTTCTTCAGAAACAGAGTTAAACCACAGGATCTGTGTCTTCCTACAAGCAGGAATTCATTTCTGGTAAACCCAGTGATTTTTGGGCTCAAATGATTTTTCGCAGTTCACGATCCCAACTTGATTCTCACTGTAAACTAAAGAGCATTTATGTAAGAGGAGCTGTGGATTGTATAAGTTTCATAAGCAGAGTTGAACTACATATGTTCTGTATGAGTAGGCAACACAAGTCTTTTTTTCTGGGCATGCTCATGGTTCTTGCTGTTTTGGCAACCCTGGAAAGAAGAGATTGCTTCTTACGTTAAAACAGATTGTGTTTAATGGATGAGAACAGTGGTCTGAATTTCCCTTCAGAAACGGAGTTAAAGCCCTGGATCTGTGTCTTCTTACAAGCAAGATTTCATTTCTTGGGAACCAAGTGAATTTTGGGCTCAAATGATTTAACACAGTAATGGAACCCAACCAGATTCTCACTATTAACTAAGAGCACTTATGTAAGAGGAGCTGTGGTTAGTATCAGATTCATAAGCATACTTCAACAACATATGGTCCGTATGTAAAGGAACCTCAATTCTTTTTTTCTGGGCATGCTCATGGTTCTTGCTGTTTTGGAGACTCTGGAAAGAAGAGATTGCTTCTTACGTTAAAACAGATTGTGTTTAATGGATAAGAACAGTGGTCTGAATTTCCCTTCAGAAACGGAGTTAAAGCCCTGGATCTGTGTCTTCCTACAAGCCAGAGTTCATTTCTGGTAAAAAAAAAAAAAAAGTGAATTTTGGGCTCAAATGATTTTATACAGTTCTGGAACCCAACGCGATTCTCACTATTAACTAAAGAGCATTGAGGTAAGAGGAGCTGTGTTTTGTATCAGTTTCATAAGCAGAGTTGTACTACATATGGTCCGTGTGAGTGGCAAACACAGTTCATTTTTTCTGGGCATGCTCTTGGTTCGTGGTGTATTGGAGACGCTGGAAAGAAGAGCTTGCTTCTTGCGTGAAAACAGAGTATGTTTCGTGGATGAGAACACTGGTCTCAATTTCCCCTCAGAAATGGATTTAAACCCCATGATCTGTGTCTTCCTACAAGCAAGAGTTCATTTCTGGTAACCTCCTTGAATTTTGGGCCCAAATAATTTTGCAGTTCTAGAACACAACGTGATTCTCACTATTAAATAAAGAACATTTTTGTAAGAGGAGCTGTGGGTTATATCAGTTTCATAAGCAGAGTTGAACTACATATGGTCCATATGAGTAGGCAACACAGTTCTTTTTATCTGGGCATGCTCATGGTTCTTACTGTATTGGAGAAGGTAGAAAGAACAGCTTGCTTCCTGCATGAAAACAGAGTGTTTCATGGATGAGAACACTGGTCTGAATTTCCCTACAGAATTGGAGTTAAACAACAGGATCTGTGTCTTTCTACAAGCAAGAGTTCATTTCTTATAAACCAAGTGAATTATGGGCTCATATGATTTTACACAGTTCTGGAACCCAACACGATTCTCACTATTAACTAAAGAGTATTTATGTAAGAGAAGCTGTGGTTAGTATCATTTTCATAGGCAGAGTTCAACTACGTATGGTCCGTATTTGTAGGAAACACAGTTTTTTTTTTCGCGGCATGCTCATGGTTCTTGCTGTATTGGAAACTCTGGATAGAAGAGCTTGGTTCTTAAGTTAAAACAGAGAGTGTTTAATGGATGAGAACACTGGTCTGAATTTCCCTACAGAAATGGAGTTAAACAACAGGATCTGTGTGTTCCTACAAGCAAGAGTTCATTTCTGGTAAGGCCAGTGAATTTTGGGCTCAAATGCTTTTAAACAGTTCACAAACCCAACGCGATTCTCACTATTAACTAAAGAGCATTTATGTAAGAGGAGCTGTCGGTAGTATCAGTTTCATAAGCATAGTTTAACTACATATTGTCCATATGTAGTAGGAAACACAGTTCTTTTTTTCTGGGCATGCCCATGGTTCTTGCTGTATTGGAGTCACTGGAAAGAAGAGCTTGTTTCTTGTGTTGAAACAGAGTGTGTTTCATGGATGAGAACACTGGTAGAATTTCCCTTCCAAAGTGGAGTTAAACCCCAGGATCTGTTTTTTCCTGCAAGCAAGTGTTCATTTCTGGTAAACCAACTGAATTTTGGGCTCAAATGATTTTACACAGTTCCCAAACCCAACTCGATTCTCACTATTAACTAAAGAGCATTTATGTAAGAGGAGCTGTGGTTAGTATCAGTTTCATAAGCAGGGTTGAACTACATATGGTCCGTATGAGTAGGAAACACAGTTCTTTTTTTCTGGGCATGCTCATGGTTCTTACTGTATTGGAGAAGGTAGAAAGAACAGCTTGCTTCCTGCATGAAAACAGAGTGTTTCATGGATGAGAACACTGGTCTGAATTTCCCTACAGAATTGGAGTTAAACAACAGGATCTGTGTCTTCCTACAAGCAAGAGTTCATTTCTGGTAAACAAAGTGAATTTTGGGCTCAAATGATTTTAAACAGTTCACGAACCCAACGCGATTCTCACTATTAACTTAAGAGTATTTATGTAAGAGATGCTGTGGTTAGTATCAGTTTCATAAGCAGAGTTTAACTACGTATGGTCCGTATGAGTAGGAACACAGGTCGTTTTTCTTTGCATGCTTATGGTTCTTGCTGTATTGGAGACACTGGAAAGAAGAGCTTGTTTCTTGTGTGAAAACAGAGTGTGTTTCATGGATGAGAACACAGGTATAAATTTCCCTTCAGAAACAGAGTTAAACCACAGGATCAGTGTCTTCCTACAAGCAAGAGTTCATTTCTTGTGAACCAGGTGAATTTTGGCCTCAAATGATTTTACACAGTTCTGGAACCCAACGCGATTCTAACTATCAACTAAAAAGCATTTATGTAAGAGGATCTGTGGTTAGTATCAGTTTCATAAGCAGAGTTGAACTACATATGGTCCGTATGTGTAGGAAACACAGTTTTGTTTTTTTTTTTTCGCGGCATGCTCATGGTTCTTGCTGTATTGGAAACTCTGGATAGAAGAGCTTGGTTCTTAAAACAGAGAGTGTTTAATGGATGAGAACACTGGTCTGAATATCCCTACAGAAACGGAGTTAAACAACAGGATCTGTGTCTTCCTACAAGCAAGAGTTCATTTCTGGTAAACAAAGTGAATTTTGGGCTCAAATGATTTTAAACAGTTCACGAACCCAACGCGATTCTCACTATTAACTTAAGAGTATTTATGTAAGAGGAGCTGTGGTTAGTATCAGTTTCATAAGCAGAGTTTAACTACATATGGTCCGTATGAGTAGGAAACACAGTTCGTTTTTCTTTGCATGCTTATGGTTCTGGCTGTATTGGAGACTCTGGAAAGAAGAGGATGCTTCTTGCTTTAAAACAGAGTGTTTTTCTTGGGTGAGAACTCTGGTCTGAAGTTCCCTTCAGAAACAGTGTTAAACCACAGGATCTGTGTCTTCCTACAAGCAGGAATTCATTTCTGGTAAACCCAGTGAATTTTTGGCCTCAAATGATTTTTTGCGTTTCATGAACCCAACTCAATTCTCACTGTTAACTAAAGAGCATTTATGTAAGAGGAGCTATGGTTTGTATCATATCATAAGCATTGTTGTACTACATATGGTCCGTATTAGTAGGAAACACGGTTCTTTTTTTCTGGGCATGCTCATGGTTTTTGCTTTATTGGAAACTCTGGATAGAAGAGCTTGGATCTTAAGTTAAAACAGAGAGTGTCTAATGGATGAGAACACTGGTCTGAATTTCCCTACAGAAACGGAGTTAAACAACAGGATCTGTGTCTTCCTACAAGCAAGAATTCATTTCTGGTAAACAAAGTGAATTTGGGGCACAAATGATTTTGAACAGTTCACGAACCCAACGCGATTCTCACTATTAACTAAAGAGCATTTATGTAAGAGGAGCTGTGGTTAGTATCAGTTTCATAAGCAGGGTTGAACTGCATATGGTCCGTATGAGTAGGAAACACAGTTCTTTTTTCTGGGCATGCTCATGGTTCTTACTGTATTGGAGAAGGTAGAAAGAACAGCTTGCTTCCTGCATGAAAACAGAGTGTGTTTCATGGATGAGAACACTGGTCTGAATTTCCCCTCCGAAATCGAGTTAAACCCCAGGATCTGTGTCTTCCTACAAGGAAGAGTTCATTTCTGGTTAACAGAGTGAATTTTGTACTCAAATGATTTTACACAGTTCTGGAACCCAACGTGATTCTCACTATTAACTAAAGAGCATTTATGTAAGAGAAGCTGTGGTTAGTATTATTTTCATAGACAGAGTTTAACTACGTATGGTCCGTATTTGTAGGAAACACATTTTTTTTTTTCGCTGCATACTCATGGTTCTTGCTGTATTGGAAACTCTGGATAGAAGAGCTTGGTTCTTAAGTTAAAACAGAGAGTGTTTAATGGATGAGAACACTGGTCTGAATTTCCCTACAGAAACGGAGTTAAACAACAGGATCTGTGTCTTCCTCCAAGGAAGAGTTCATTTCTGGTTAACCAAGTGAATTTTGTGCTCAAATGATTTTACACAGTTCTGGAACCCAATGTGATTCTCACTAATAACTAAAGAGCATTTATATAAGAGGAGCTGTTGTTAGTATCAGTTTCATAGCTAGAGTTGAAATAATTATGGTCTGTATGAGTGGGAAACACAGTTCTATTTTTCTGGGCATGGCAATGGTTCTTGCTGTATTGGAGACTCTGGAAAGAAGAGGATGCTTCTTGCCTTAAAACAGAATGTTTTTCTTGGATGAGAACTCTGGACTAAATTTCCCTTCGGAAACACAGTTAAACCACAGGATATGTGTCTGCCTACAAGGAAGAGTTCATTTCTGGAAAACCCAGTGAATTTTGTGCTCAAATGATTTTTTGCAGTTGTATAACCCAACGTGATAACCACTATTGACTAAAGAACATTTTTGTAAGAAGAGCTGTGGTTTGTGTCAGTTTCATAAGCAGAGTTGAACTACATATGGTCCGTATGAGTAGGAAACACAGTACTTTTTTATTGGGCATGCTCATGGTTCTTGCTTTATGGAAACGCTGGAAAGAAGAGCGTGGTTCTTGCGTGAAAACAGACTGTGTTTCATGGATGAGAACACTGGTCTGAATTTACTTTCAGAAACGGAGTAAAACCACAGTATTTTTGTCATCCTACAAGCAAGAGTTCATTTCTGGTAAACTTATTGAATTTTGATCTCAAATGATTGTACAAAGTTCTGGAACCCAATTCTATTCTCACTATTAACTAAAAAGCATTTATGTAAGAGGAGCAGTGGTTTGTATCAGTTTCATTAGCAGAGTTGAATTACATATGGTCCGTATGAGTCAGAAAAACAGTTCTTTTTTTCTGGGTATGCTCATGGTTCTTGCTGTATTGGGGACGCGGGAAATAAGAGGATTCGTCTTGCCTTAAAACAGAGTGTTTTTCTTGGATGAGAACCCTGGTCGGAATTCCCTTCAGAAATGGAGTTAAAACCCAGGATCTGTGTCTTCCTACAAGCAAGAGTTCATTTCTGTTAATCCAAGTGAATTTTCGGCTAAAAAGGTTTTACACAGGTTTGAAACCCAACGCGATTCTCACTATTAAGTAAAGAGCATTTAAGTAAGGGGAGTTGTGGTTAGTATCAGTTTCATAAGCAGAGTTGAACTACATATGGTCCCTATGAGTAGCAAACACAGTTCTTTTTTTCTGGGCATTCTCACGGTTCTTGCTGTATTGGAGTCGCTGAAAAGAAGAGGATGCGTCTTGCATTAAAACAGAGTGTTTTTCTTCGATGAGAACTCTGGTCTGAATTTTCTTCAGAAACAGAGTTAAACCACAGGATCTGTGTCTTCCTACAAGCAGGAATTCATTTCTGGTAAACCCAGTGATTTTTGGGCTCAAATGATTTTTCGCAGTTCACGATCCCAACTTGATTCTCACTGTAAACTAAAGAGCATTTATGTAAGAGGAGCTGTGGATTGTATAAGTTTCATAAGCAGAGTTGAACTACATATGTTCTGTATGAGTAGGCAACACAAGTCTTTTTTTCTGGGCATGCTCATGGTTCTTGCTGTTTTGGCAACTCTGGAAAGAAGAGATTGCTTCTTACGTTAAAACAGATTGTGTTTAATGGATGAGAACAGTGGTCTGAATTTCCCTTCAGAAACGGAGTTAAAGCCCTGGATCTGTGTCTTCTTACAAGCAAGATTTCATTTCTTGGGAACCAAGTGAATTTTGGGCTCAAATGATTTAACACAGTAATGGAACCCAACCAGATTCTCACTATTAACTAAGAGCACTTATGTAAGAGGAGCTGTGGTTAGTATCAGATTCATAAGCATACTTCAACAACATATGGTCCGTATGTAAAGGAACCTCAATTCTTTTTTTCTGGGCATGCTCATGGTTCTTGCTGTTTTGGAGACTCTGGAAAGAAGAGATTGCTTCTTACGTTAAAACAGATTGTGTTTAATGGATAAGAACAGTGGTCTGAATTTCCCTTCAGAAACGGAGTTAAAGCCCTGGATCTGTGTCTTCCTACAAGCCAGAGTTCATTTCTGGTAAAAAAAAAAAAAAAGTGAATTTTGGGCTCAAATGATTTTATACAGTTCTGGAACCCAACGCGATTCTCACTATTAACTAAAGAGCATTGAGGTAAGAGGAGCTGTGTTTTGTATCAGTTTCATAAGCAGAGTTGTACTACATATGGTCCGTGTGAGTGGCAAACACAGTTCATTTTTTCTGGGCATGCTCTTGGTTCGTGGTGTATTGGAGACGCTGGAAAGAAGAGCTTGCTTCTTGCGTGAAAACAGAGTATGTTTCGTGGATGAGAACACTGGTCTCAATTTCCCCTCAGAAATGGATTTAAACCCCATGATCTGTGTCTTCCTACAAGCAAGAGTTCATTTCTGGTAACCTCCTTGAATTTTGGGCCCAAATAATTTTGCAGTTCTAGAACACAACGTGATTCTCACTATTAAATAAAGAACATTTTTGTAAGAGGAGCTGTGGGTTATATCAGTTTCATAAGCAGAGTTGAACTACATATGGTCCATATGAGTAGGCAACACAGTTCTTTTTTTCTGGGCATGCTCATGGTTCTTGCTTGATTGGAGAAGCTGCAAAGAAGAGCTTGCTTCTTGCGTGAAAACAGAGTGTGTTTCATGGATAAGAACACTGGTCTGAATGTCCCTTCAGAAACAGAGTTAAACCCTAGGATCTGTGTCTTCCTAAAAGGAAGAGTTCATTTCTGGTAAACCCAGTGAATTTTGGGTTCAAATGATTTTACAGAGTTCTGAAACCCAACACGATTCTCAATATTAACTAAAGAGCATTGATGTAAGAGGAGCTGTGGTTTGTATCAGTTTCCTAAGCAGAGTTGTACTACATATGGTCCGTATGAGTCGGAAACACAGTTCTTTTTTTCTGGTCATGCTCATGATTCTTTCTATATTGGGGACGCCGGAAAGAAGAGGATGCGTCTTGCCTTAAAACAGAGTATTTTTCTCGGATAAGAACTCTGGTCTGAATTTCTCTTCAGAAACAGAGTTAAACCAGAGGACCTCTGTCTTCCTACAAGGAGGAATTCATTTCTGGTAAACCCAGTGAATTTTGGGCCCAAATGAGTTTTCGCAGTTCACGAACCCAACACGGTTCTCACTGTAAACTAAAGAGCATTTATGTAAGAGGAGCTGTGGTTAGTATCAGTTTCATAAGCAGAGTTTAATTACATATGGACCGTATGAGTAGGAAACAAAGTACTTTTTTTCTGAGCATGCTCATGGTTCTTGCTGAATTGGAGAAGCTCTAAGGAAGATCTTGGTTCTTCATGTATTGGAGACGCTGGAAAGAAGAGCTTGCTTCTTGCGTGAAATCAGAGTGTGTTTCATGGATGAGATCACTGGTCTGAACTTACCTTCAGAAACGGAGTAAAACCACAGGATATGTGTCATCCTATAAGCAAGAGTTCATTTCTGGTAAACCCAGTGAATTTTGTGCTCAAATGATTTTTCGCAGTTCTATTACCCAACGCGGTTCTGACTGTTAACTAAAGAGCAATTATATAAGAGGAGCTGTGGTTTGTATCAGTTTCATAAGCAGAGTTGAACTACATATGGTCCGTGTGAGTAGGAAACACAGTTCTTTTTCTCTTGGCATGGTCATGGTTTTTGCTGTATTGGAGACGCTCGAAAGAAGAGCTTGCTTCTTGCGTGAAAACAGAGTGTGTTTCATGGATGAGATCACTGGTCTGAATTTCAATTCAGAAAGAGAGTTAAATCCCAGGATTTGTGTCTTCCTATAAGCAAGAGTTCATTTCTGGTAAACCAAGTGAATTTTGGGCTCAAAGGAATTTACACAGTTTTTGAACCCAACGCGATTCTCAATATTAAATAAGAGCATTTATGTAAGAGGAGCTGTGGTTAGAATCAGATTCATAAGCAGAGTTGAAGTATGTATGGTCCGTATGAGTAGGAAACACAATTCTTCTTTTCTGGTATGCACATGGTTCTTGATGTATTGGAGAGGCTGGAAAGAAGAGCATGGTTCTTGCTGTATTGGAGACCCCGGAAAGAAGAGCTTGCTTCTTGCGTGAAAACAGAGTGTGTTTCATGGATGAGAACACTGGTCTGAATTTACCTTCAGAAACGGAGTAAAACCACAGGATTTGTTTCATCCTATAAGCAAGAGTTCATTTCCGGTAAACCAAGTGAATTTTGGGCTCAAATGATTTTACTCAGTTCTGGAACCCAATGCGATTCTCACTATTAACTAAAGAGCATTTATTTAACAGGAGCAGTGGTTTGTATCACTTTCATAAGCAGAGTTGAACTACATATGGTCCCTATGAGTCGGAAACACATTTCTTTTTATCTGGGCATGCTCATGGTTCTTGCTATATTGGAGAGGCTCGAAAGAAGATCTTGGTTCTTGCTGTATTGGATACGCTGGAAAGAAGGGCTTGCTTCTTGCCTGAAAACAGAGTCTGTTTCATGGATGAGATCACTGGTCTGAATTTCCCTCCAGAAACTGAGTAAAACCACAGGATCTGTGTCATCCTACAAACAAGAGATCATTTTTGGTAAACCAATATAATTTTGGGCTCAAATGATTTTACCCAGTTCTGTAACCAACGCGATTCTCACTGTTAACTAAAGAGCATTTATTTAAGAGCATCAGTGGTTTGTATCAGTTTCATAATCAGAGTTGATCTACATATGGTCCGTATGAGTAGGAAACACAGTTCTTTTTTTCTGGGCATGCTCATGGTTCTTGCTGTATTGGAGACTCTCGAAAGAAGATCTTGGTTCTTGCTGTATTGGAGACGCTGGAAAGAAGAGCTTGCTTCTTGCGGGAAAACAGAGTGTGTTTAATGGATGAGAACAGTGGTCTGAATTTACATTCAGAAACGGAGTAAAACCACAGGATCTGTGTCATCCTATAAACAAGAGTTCATTTCTGGTAAACTAAGTGAATTTTGGCTCAAATGATTTTACACAGTTTTTGAACCCAACGCGATTCTAATATTAACTAAGAGCATTTATGTAAGAGGAGCTGTGGTTAGTATCAGATTCATTAGCAGAGTTGAACTATGTATGGTCCGTATGAGTAGGAAACACAGTCCTTCTTCTCTGGTGTTTGATCATGGTTCTTGATGTATTGGAGAAGCTGGAAAGAAGAGCATGGTTCTTGTTGTATTGGAGACGCTGGAAAGAAGAGTTTGTTTCTCGCGTGAAAACAGAGTGTGTTTCATGGATGAGATCACTGGTCTGAATTTACCTTCAGAAACGGAGTAAAACCACAGGATCTGTGTCATCCTATAAGCAAGAGTTCATTTCTGGTAAACCTCGTGAATTTTGGGCTCAAATGATTTTACACAGTTCTGGAACCCAACGCGATTCTCACTATTAACTAAAGAGCATTTATTTAAGAGAATCAGTGGTTTGTATCACTTTCATAAGCAGAGTTGAACTACATATGGTCCATATGAGTAGGAAACACAGTTCTTTTTATCTGGGCATGCTCATGGTTCTTGCTGTATTGGAGACGCTCAAAGGAAGATCTTGGTTCTTCATGTATTGGAGACGCTGGAAAGAAGAGCTTGCTTCTTGCGTGAAATCAGAGTGTGTTTCATGGATGAGATCACTGGTCTGAATTTACCTTCAGAAACGGAGTAAAACCACAGGATCTGTGTCATCCTATAAGCAAGAGTTCATTTCTGGTAAACCCAGTGAATTTTGGGCTCAAATGATTTTACACAGTTCTAGAACCCAACGCGGTTCTGACTGTTAACTAAAGAGCAATTATGTAAGAGGAGCTGTGGTTTGTATTAGTTTCATAAGCAGAGTTGAACTACATATGGTCCGTGTGAGTAGGAAACACAGTTCTTTTTTTCTGGGCATGCTCATGGTTTTTGCTGTATTGGAGACGCTCGAAAGAAGAGCTTGCTTCTTGCGTGAAAACAGAGTGTGTTTCATGGATGAGATCACTGGTCTGAATTTCAATTCAGAAAGAGAGTTAAATCCCAGGATTTGTGTCTTCCTATAAGCAAGAGTTCATTTCTGGTAAACCAAGTGAATTTTGGGCTCAAATGAATTCACACAGTTTTTGAACGCAACGCGATTCTCAATATTAAGTAAGAGCATTTATGTAAGAGGAGCTGTGGTTAGAATCAGAATCATAAGCAGAGTTGAAGTATGTATGGTCCGTATGAGTAGGAAACACAATTCTTCTTTTCTGGTATGCACATGGTTCTTGATGTATTGGAGAGGCTGGAAAGAAGAGCATGTTTCTTGCTCTATTGGAGACCCCGGAAAGAAGAGCTTGCTTCTTGCGTGAAAACAGAGTGTGTTTCATGGATGAGAACACTGGTCTGAATTTACCTTCAGAAACAGACTAAAACCACAGGATTTGTTTCATCGTATAAGCAAGAGTTCATTTCTGGTAAACCAAGTGAATTTTGGGCTCAAATGATTTTACTCAGTTCTGGAAACCAAGGCGATTCTCACTATTAACTAAAGAGCATTTATTTAACAGGAGCAGTGGTTTGTATCACTTTCATAAGCAGAGTTGAACTACATATGGTCCGTATGAGTCGGAAACACATTTCTTTTTATCTGGGCATGCTCATGGTTCTTGCTGTATTGGAGAGGCTCGAAAGAAGATCTTGGTTCTTGCTGTATTGGAGATGCTGGAAAGAAGAGCTTGCTTCTTGCGTGAAAACAGAGTCTGTTTCATGGATGAGATCACTGGTCTGAATTTCCCTCCAGAAACTGAGTAAAACCACAGGATCTGTGTCATCCTACAAACAAGAGATCATTTTTGGTAAACCAATATAATTGTGGGCTCAAATGATTTTACCCAGTTCTGTAACCAACGCGATTCTCACTGTTAACTAAAGAGCATTTATTTAAGAGCATCAGTGGTTTGTATCAGTTTCATAAGCAGAGTTGAACTACATATGGTCCATATGAGTAGGAAACACAGTTCTTTTTTTTCTGGGCATGCTCATGGTTCTTGCTGTATTGGAGACGCTCAAAGGAAGATCTTGGTTCTTCATGTATTGGAGACGCTGGAAAGAAGAGCTTGCTTCTTGCGTGAAATCAGAGTGTGTTTCATGGATGAGATCACTGGTCTGAATTTACCTTCAGAAACGGAGTAAAACCACAGGATCTGTGTCATCCTATAAGCAAGAGTTCATTTCTGGTAAACCCAGTGAATTTTGTGCTCAAATGATTTTTCGCAGTTCTAGAACCCAACGCGGTTCTGACTGTTAACTAAAGAGCAATTATGTAAGAGGAGCTGTGGTTTGTATAAGTTTCATAAGCAGAGTTGAACTACATATGGTCCGTGTGAGTAGGAAACACAGTTCTTTTTCTCTTGGCATGGTCATGGTTTTTGCTGTATTGGAGACGCTCGAAAGAAGAGCTTGCTTCTTGCGTGAAAACAGAGTGTGTTTCATGGATGAGATCACTGGTCTGAATTTCAATTCAGAAAGAGAGTTAAATCCCAGGATTTGTGTCTTCCTATAAGAAAGAGTTCATTTCTGGTAAACCAAGTGAATTTTGGGCTCAAATGAATTTACACAGTTTTTGAACCCAACGCGATTCTCAATATTAAATAAGAGCATTTATGTAAGAGGAGCTGTGGTTAGAATCAGATTCATAAGCAGAGTTGAAGTATGTATGGTCCGTATGAGTAGGAAACACAATTCTTCTTTTCTGGTATGCACATGGTTCTTGATGTATTGGAGAGGCTGGAAAGAAGAGCATGGTTCTTGCTCTATTGGAGACCCCGGAAAGAAGAGCTTGCTTCTTGCGTGAAAACAGAGTGTGTTTCATGGATGAGAACACTGGTCTGAATTTACCTTCAGAAACGGAGTAAAACCACAGGATTTGTTTCATCCTATAAGCAAGAGTTCATTTCCGGTAAACCAAGTGAATTTTGGGCTCAAATGATTTTACTCAGTTCTGGAACCCAATGCGATTCTCACTATTAACTAAAGAGCATTTATTTAACAGGAGCAGTGGTTTGTATCACTTTCATAAGCAGAGTTGAACTACATATGGTCCGTATTTGTCGGAAACACATTTCTTTTTATCTGGGCATGCTCATGGTTCTTGCTATATTGGAGAGGCTCGAAAGAAGATCTTGGTTCTTGCTGTATTGGATACGCTGGAAAGAAGGGCTTGCTTCTTGCCTGAAAACAGAGTCTGTTTCATGGATGAGATCACTGGTCTGAATTTCCCTCCAGAAACTGAGTAAAACCACAGGATCTGTGTCATCCTACAAACAAGAGATCATTTTTGGTAAACCAATATAATTTTGGGCTCAAATGATTTTACCCAGTTCTGTAACCAACGCGATTCTCACTGTTAACTAAAGAGCATTTATTTAAGAGCATCAGTGGTTTGTATCAGTTTCATAATCAGAGTTGATCTACATATGGTCCGTATGAGTAGGAAACACAGTTCTTTTTTTCTGGGCATGCTCATGGTTCTTGCTGTATTGGAGACTCTCGAAAGAAGATCTTGGTTCTTGCTGTATTGGAGACGCTGGAAAGAAGAGCTTGCTTCTTGCGGGAAAACAGAGTGTGTTTAATGGATGAGAACAGTGGTCTGAATTTACATTCAGAAACGGAGTAAAACCACAGGATCTGTGTCATCCTATAAACAAGAGTTCATTTCTGGTAAACTAAGTGAATTTTGGCTCAAATGATTTTACACAGTTTTTGAACCCAACGCGATTCTAATTTTAACTAAGAGCATTTATGTAAGAGGAGCTGTGGTTAGTATCAGATTCATTAGCAGAGTTGAACTATGTATGGTCCGTATGAGTAGGAAACACAGTCCTTCTTCTCTGGTGTTTGATCATGGTTCTTGATGTATTGGAGAAGCTGGAAAGAAGAGCATGGTTCTTGTTGTATTGGAGACGCTGGAAAGAAGAGTTTGTTTCTCGCGTGAAAACAGAGTGTGTTTCATGGATGAGATCACTGGTCTGAATTTACCTTCAGAAACGGAGTAAAACCACAGGATCTGTGTCATCCTATAAGCAAGAGTTCATTTCTGGTAAACCTCGTGAATTTTGGGCTCAAATGATTTTACACAGTTCTGGAACCCAACGCGATTCTCACTATTAACTAAAGAGCATTTATTTAAGAGAATCAGTGGTTTGTATCACTTTCATAAGCAGAGTTGAACTACATATGGTCCATATGAGTAGGAAACACAGTTCTTTTTATCTGGGCATGCTCATGGTTCTTGCTGTATTGGAGACGCTCAAAGGAAGATCTTGGTTCTTCATGTATTGGAGACGCTGGAAAGAAGAGCTTGCTTCTTGCGTGAAATCAGAGTGTGTTTCATGGATGAGATCACTGGTCTGAATTTACCTTCAGAAACGGAGTAAAACCACAGGATCTGTGTCATCCTATAAGCAAGAGTTCATTTCTGGTAAACCCAGTGAATTTTGGGCTCAAATGATTTTACACAGTTCTAGAACCCAACGCGGTTCTGAATGTAAACTAAAGAGCAATTATGTAAGAGGAGCTGTGGTTTGTATCAGTTTCATAAGCAGAGTTGAACTACATATGGTCCGTGTGAGTAGGAAACACAGTTCTTTTTTTCTGGGCATGCTCATGGTTTTTGCTGTATTGGAGACGCTCGAAAGAAGAGCTTGCTTCTTGCGTGAAAACAGAGTGTGTTTCATGGATGAGATCACTGGTCTGAATTTCAATTCAGAAAGAGAGTTAAATCCCAGGATTTGTGTCTTCCTATAAGCAAGAGTTCATTTCTGGTAAACCAAGTGAATTTTGGGCTCAAATGAATTCCCACAGTTTTTGAACGCAACGCGATTCTCAATATTAAGTAAGAGCATTTATGTAAGAGGAGCTGTGGTTAGAATCAGAATCATAAGCAGAGTTGAAGTATGTATGGTCCGTATGAGTAGGAAACACAATTCTTCTTTTCTGGTATGCACATTGTTGTTGATGTTTTGGAGAGGCTGGAAAGAAGAGCATGGTTCTTACTCTATTGTAGACCCCGGAAAGAAGAGCTTGCTTCTTGCGTGAAAACAGAGTGTGTTTCATGGATGAGAACACTGGTCTGAATTTACCTTCAGAAACAGAGTAAAACCACAGGATTTGTTTCATCGTATAAGCAAGAGTTCATTTCTGGTAAACCAAGTGAATTTTGGGCTCAAATGATTTTACTCAGTTCTGGAAACCAAGGCGATTCTCACTATTAACTAAAGAGCATTTATTTAACAGGAGCAGTGGTTTGTATCACTTTCATAAGCAGAGTTGAACTACATATGGTCCGTATGAGTCGGAAACACATTTCTTTTTATCTGGGCATGCTCATGGTTCTTGCTGTATTGGAGAGGCTCGAAAGAAGATCTTGGTTCTTGCTGTATTGGAGATGCTGGAAAGAAGAGCTTGCTTCTTGCGTGAAAACAGAGTCTGTTTCATGGATGAGATCACTGGTCTGAATTTCGCTCCAGAAACTGAGTAAAACCACAGGATCTGTGTCATCCTACAAACAAGAGATCATTTTTGGTAAACCAATATAATTGTGGGCTCAAATGATTTTACCCAGTTCTGTAACCAACGCGATTCTCACTGTTAACTAAAGAGCATTTATTTAAGAGCATCAGTGGTTTGTATCAGTTTCATAAGCAGAGTTGAACTACATATGGTCCATATGAGTAGGAAACACAGTTCTTTTTTTCTGGGCATGCTCATGGTTCTTGCTGTATTGGAGACGCTCAAAGGAAGATCTTGGTTCTTCATGTATTGGAGACGCTGGAAAGAAGAGCTTGCTTCTTGCGTGAAATCAGAGTGTGTTTCATGGATGAGATCACTGGTCTGAATTTACCTTCAGAAACGGAGTAAAACCACAGGATCTGTGTCATCCTATAAGCAAGAGTTCATTTCTGGTAAACCCAGTGAATTTTGGGCTCAAATGATTTTTCGCAGTTCTAGAACCCAACGCGGTTCTGACTGCTAACTAAAGAGCAATTATGTAAGAGGAACTGTGGTTTGTATAAGTTTCATAAGCAGAGTTGAACTACATATGGTCCGTGTGAGTAGGAAACACAGTTCTTTTTTTCTGGGCATGCTCATGGTTTTTGCTGTATTGGAGACGCTCAAAAGAAGAGCTTGCTTCTTGCGTGAAAACAGAGTGTGTTTCATGGATGAGATCACTGGTCTGAATTTCAATTCAGAAAGAGAGTTAAATCCCAGGATTTGTGTCTTCCTATAAGCAAGAGTTCATTTCTGGTAAACCATGTGAATTTTGGGCTCAAATGAATTCACACAGTTTTTGAACCCAACGCGATTCTCAATATTAAGTAAGAGCATTTATGTAAGAGGAGCTGTGGTTAGAATCAGAATCATAAGCAGAGTTGAAGTATGTATGGTCCGTATGAGTAGGAAACACAATTCTTCTTTTCTGATAAGCACATGGTTCTTGATGTATTGGAGAGGCTTGAAAGAAGAGCATGGTTCTTGCTCTATTGGAGACCCCGGAAAGAAGAGCTTGCTTCTTGCGTGAAAACAGAGTGTGTTTCATGGATGAGAACACTGGTCTGAATTTACCTTCAGAAACAGAGTAAAACCACAGGATTTGTTTCATCGTATAAGCAAGAGTTCATTTCTGGTAAACCAAGTGAATTTTGGGCTCAAATGATTTTACTCAGTTCTGGAAACCAAGGCGATTCTCACTATTAACTAAAGAGCATTTATTTAACAGGAGCAGTGGTTTGTATCACTTTCATAAGCAGAGTTGAACTACATATGGTCCGTATGAGTCGGAAACACATTTCTTTTTATCTGGGCATGCTCATGGTTCTTGCTGTATTGGAGAGGCTCGAAAGAAGATCTTGGTTCTTGCTGTATTGGATACGCTGGAAAGAAGGGCTTGCTTCTTGCCTGAAAACAGAGTCTGTTTCATGGATGAGATCACTGGTCTGAATTTCCCTCCAGAAACTGAGTAAAACCACAGGATCTGTGTCATCCTACAAACAAGAGATCATTTTTGGTAAACCAATATAATTTTGGGCTCAAATGATTTTACCCAGTACTGTAACCAACGCGATTCTCACTGTTAACTAAAGAGCATTTATTTAAGAGCATCAGTGGTTTGTATCAGTTTCATAATCAGAGTTGATCTACATATGGTCCGTATGAGTAGGAAACACAGTTCTTTTTTTCTGGGCATGCTCATGGTTCTTGCTGTATTGGAGACTCTCGAAAGAAGATCTTGGTTCTTGCTGTATTGGAGACGCTGGAAAGAAGAGCTTGCTTCTTGCGGGAAAACAGAGTTTGTTTAATGGATGAGAACAGTGGTCTGAATTTACATTCAGAAACGGAGTAAAACCACAGGATCTGTGTCATCCTATAAACAAGAGTTCATTTCTGGTAAACTAAGTGAATTTTGGCTCAAATGATTTTACACAGTTTTTGAATCCAACGCGATTCTAATTTTAACTAAGAGCATTTATGTAAGAGGAGCTGTGGTTAGTATCAGATTCATTAGCAGAGTTGAACTATGTATGGTCCGTATGAGTAGGAAACACAGTCCTTCTTCTCTGGTGTTTGATCATGGTTCTTGATGTATTGGAGAAGCTGGAAAGAAGAGCATGGTTCTTGTTGTATTGGAGACGCTGGAAAGAAGAGTTTGTTTCTCGCGTGAAAACAGAGTGTGTTTCATGGATGAGATCACTGGTCTGAATTTACCTTCAGAAACGGAGTAAAACCACAGGATCTGTGTCATCCTATAAGCAAGAGTTCATTTCTGGTAAACCTCGTGAATTTTGGGCTCAAATGATTTTACACAGTTCTGGAACCCAACGCGATTCTCACTATTAACTAAAGAGCATTTATTTAAGAGAATCAGTGGTTTGTATCACTTTCATAAGCAGAGTTGAACTACATATGGTCCATATGAGTAGGAAACACAGTTCTTTTTATCTGGGCATGCTCATGGTTCTTGCTGTATTGGAGACGCTCAAAGGAAGATCTTGGTTCTTCATGTATTGGAGACGCTGGAAAGAAGAGCTTGCTTCTTGCGTGAAATCAGAGTGTGTTTCATGGATGAGATCACTGGTCTGAATTTACCTTCAGAAACGGAGTAAAACCACAGGATCTGTGTCATCCTATAAGCAAGAGTTCATTTCTGGTAAACCCAGTGAATTTTGGGCTCAAATGATTTTACACAGTTCTAGAACCCAACGCGGTTCTGAATGTAAACTAAAGAGCAATTATGTAAGAGGAGCTGTGGTTTGTATCAGTTTCATAAGCAGAGTTGAACTACATATGGTCCGTGTGAGTAGGAAACACAGTTCTTTTTATCTGGGCATGCTCATGGTTCTTGCTGTATTGGAGACGCTCAAAGGAAGATCTTGGTTCTTCATGTATTGGAGACGCTGGAAAGAAGAGCTTGCTTCTTGCGTGAAATCAGAGTGTGTTTCATGGATGAGATCACTGGTCTGAATTTACCTTCAGAAATGGAGTAAAACCACAGGATCTGTGTCATCCTATAAGCAAGAGTTCATTTCTGGTAAACCCAGTGAATTTTGGGCTCAAATGATTTTACACAGTTCTAGAACCCAACGCGGTTCTGAATGTAAACTAAAGAGCAATTATGTAAGAGGAGCTGTGGTTTGTATCAGTTTCATAAGCAGAGTTGAACTACATATGGTCCGTGTGAGTAGGAAACACAGTTCTTTTTATCTGGGCATGCTCATGGTTCTTGCTGTATTGGAGACGCTCAAAGGAAGATCTTGGTTCTTCATGTATTGGAGACGCTGGAAAGAAGAGCTTGCTTCTTGCGTGAAATCAGAGTGTGTTTCATGGATGAGATCACTGGTCTGGATTTACCTTCAGAAACGGAGTAAAACCACAGGATCTGTGTCATCCTATAAGCCAGAGTTCATTTCTGGTAAACCCAGTGAATTTTGGGCTCAAATGATTTTACACAGTTCTAGAACCCAACGCGGTTCTGACTGTTAACTAAAGAGCAATTATGTAAGAGGAGCTGTGGTTTGTATTAGTTTCATAAGCAGAGTTGAACTACATATGGTCCGTATGAGTCGGAAACACATTTCTTTTTATCTGGGCATGCTCATGGTTCTTGCTGTATTGGAGAGGCTCGAAAGAAGATCTTGGTTCTTGCTGTATTGGAGATGCTGGAAAGAAGAGCTTGCTTCTTGCGTGAAAACAGAGTCTGTTTCATGGATGAGATCACTGGTCTGAATTTCCCTCCAGAAACTGAGTAAAACCACAGGATCTGTGTCATCCTACAAACAAGAGATCATTTTTGGTAAACCAATATAATTTTGGGCTCAAATGATTTTACCCAGTTCTGTAACCAACGCGATTCTCACTGTTAACTAAAGAGCATTTATTTAAGAGCATCAGTGGTTTGTATCAGTTTCATAAGCAGAGTTGAACTACATATGGTCCATATGAGTAGGAAACACAGTTCTTTTTTTCTGGGCATGCTCATGGTTCTTGCTGTATTGGAGACGCTCAAAGGAAGATCTTGGTTCTTCATGTATTGGAGACGCTGGAAAGAAGAGCTTGCTTCTTGCGTGAAATCAGAGTGTGTTTCATGGATGAGATCACTGGTCTGAATTTACCTTCAGAAACGGAGTAAAACCACAGGATCTGTGTCATCCTATAAGCAAGAGTTCATTTCTGGTAAACCCAGTGAATTTTGGGCTCAAATGATTTTTCGCAGTTCTAGAACCCAACGCGGTTCTGACTGCTAACTAAAGAGCAATTATGTAAGAGGAACTGTGGTTTGTATAAGTTTCATAAGCAGAGTTGAACTACATATGGTCCGTATGAGTAAGAAACACAGTTCTTTTTTTCTGGGCATGCTCATGGTTTTTGCTGTATTGGAGACGCTCGAAAGAAGAGCTTGCTTCTTGCGTGAAAACAGAGTGTGTTTCATGGATGAGATCACTGGTCTGAATTTCAATTCAGAAAGAGAGTTAAATCCCAGGATTTGTGTCTTCCTATAAGCAAGAGTTCATTTCTGGTAAACCATGTGAATTTTGGGCTCAAATGAATTCACACAGTTTTTGAACCCAACGCGATTCTCAATATTAAGTAAGAGCATTTATGTAAGAGGAGCTGTGGTTAGAATCAGAATCATAAGCAGAGTTGAAGTATGTATGGTCCGTATCAGTAGCAAACACAATTCTTCTTTTCTGGTAAGCACATGGTTCTTGATGTATTGGAGAGGCTTGAAAGAAGAGCATGGTTCTTGCTCTATTGGAGACCCCGGAAAGAAGAGCTTCCTTCTTGCGTGAAAACAGAGTGTGTTTCATGGATGAGAACACTGGTCTGAATTTACCTTCAGAAACAGAGTAAAACCACAGGATTTGTTTCATCGTATAAGCAAGAGTTCATTTCTGGTAAACCAAGTGAATTTTGGGCTCAAATGATTTTACTCAGTTCTGGAAACCAAGGCGATTCTCACTATTAACTAAAGAGCATTTATTTAACAGGAGCAGTGGTTTGTATCACTTTCATAAGCAGAGTTGAACTACATATGGTCCGTATGAGTCGGAAACACATTTCTTTTTATCTGGGCATGCTCATGGTTCTTGCTGTATTGGAGAGGCTCGAAAGAAGATCTTGGTTCTTGCTGTATTGGAGATGCTGGAAAGAAGAGCTTGCTTCTTGCGTGAAAACAGAGTCTGTTTCATGGATGAGATCACTGGTCTGAATTTCCCACCAGAAACTGAGTAAAACCACAGGATCTGTGTCATCCTACAAACAAGAGATCATTTTGGGTAAACCAATATAATTTTGGGCTCAAATGATTTTACCCAGTTCTGTAACCAACGCGATTCTCACTGTTAACTAAAGAGCATTTATTTAAGAGCATCAGTGGTTTGTATCAGTTTCATAAGCAGAGTTGAACTACATATGGTCCATATGAGTAGGAAACACAGTTCTTTTTTTTCTGGGCATGCTCATGGTTCTTGCTGTATTGGAGACGCTCAAAGGAAGATCTTGGTTCTTCATGTATTGGAGACGCTGGAAAGAAGAGCTTGCTTCTTGCGTGAAATCAGAGTGTGTTTCATGGATGAGATCACTGGTCTGAATTTACCTTCAGAAACGGAGTAAAACCACAGGATCTGTGTCATCCTATAAGCAAGAGTTCATTTCTGGTAAACCCAGTGAATTTTGTGCTCAAATGATTTTTCGCAGTTCTAGAACCCAACGCGGTTCTGACTGTTAACTAAAGAGCAATTATGTAAGAGGAGCTGTGGTTTGTATCAGTTTCATAAGCAGAGTTGAACTACATATGGTCCGTGTGAGTAGGAAACACAGTTCTTTTTCTCTTGGCATGGTCATGGTTTTTGCTGTATTGGAGACGCTCGAAAGAAGAGCTTGCTTCTTGCGTGAAAACAGAGTGTGTTTCATGGATGAAATCACTGGTCTGAATTTCAATTCAGAAAGAGAGTTAAATCCTAGGATTTGTGTCTTCCTATAAGCAAGAGTTCATTTCTGGTAAACCAAGTGAATTTTGGGCTCAAATGAATTTACACAGTTTTTGAACCCAACGCGATTCTCAATATTAAATAAGAGCATTTATGTAAGAGGAGCTGTGGTTAGAATCAGATTCATAAGCAGAGTTGAAGTATGTATGGTCCGTATGAGTAGGAAACACAATTCTTCTTTTCTGGTATGCACATGGTTCTTGATGTATTGGAGAGGCTGGAAAGAAGAGCATGGTTCTTGCTCTATTGGAGACCCCGGAAAGAAGAGCTTGCTTCTTGCGTGAAAACAGAGTGTGTTTCATGGATGAGAACACTGGTCTGAATTTACCTTCAGAAACGGAGTAAAACCACAGGATTTGTTTCATCCTATAAGCAAGAGTTCATTTCCGGTAAACCAAGTGAATTTTGGGCTCAAATGATTTTACTCAGTTCTGGAACCCAATGCGATTCTCACTATTAACTAAAGAGCATTTATTTAACAGGAGCAGTGGTTTGTATCACTTTCATAAGCAGAGTTGAACTACATATGGTCCGTATGAGTCGGAAACACATTTCTTTTTATCTGGGCATGCTCATGGTTCTTGCTATATTGGAGAGGCTCGAAAGAAGATCTTGGTTCTTGCTGTATTGGATACGCTGGAAAGAAGGGCTTGCTTCTTGCCTGAAAACAGAGTCTGTTTCATGGATGAGATCACTGGTCTGAATTTCCCTCCAGAAACTGAGTAAAACCACAGGATCTGTGTCATCCTACAAACAAGAGATCATTTTTGGTAAACCAATATAATTTTGGGCTCAAATGATTTTACCCAGTTCTGTAACCAACGCGATTCTCACTGTTAACTAAAGAGCATTTATTTAAGAGCATCAGTGGTTTGTATCAGTTTCATAATCAGAGTTGATCTACATATGGTCCGTGTGAGTAGGAAACACAGTTCTTTTTTTCTGGGCATGCTCATGGTTCTTGCTGTATTGGAGACTCTCGAAAGAAGATCTTGGTTCTTGCTGTATTGGAGACGCTGGAAAGAAGAGCTTGCTTCTTGCGGGAAAACAGAGTGTGTTTAATGGATGAGAACAGTGGTCTGAATTTACATTCAGAAACGGAGTAAAACCACAGGATCTGTGTCATCCTATAAACAAGAGTTCATTTCTGGTAAACTAAGTGAATTTTGGCTCAAATGATTTTACACAGTTTTTGAACCCAACGCGATTCTAATTTTAACTAAGAGCATTTATGTAAGAGGAGCTGTGGTTAGTATCAGATTCATTAGCAGAGTTGAACTATGTATGGTCCGTATGAGTAGGAAACACAGTCCTTCTTCTCTGGTGTTTGATCATGGTTCTTGATGTATTGGAGAAGCTGGAAAGAAGAGCATGGTTCTTGTTGTATTGGAGACGCTGGAAAGAAGAGTTTGTTTCTCGCGTGAAAACAGAGTGTGTTTCATGGATGAGATCACTGGTCTGAATTTACCTTCAGAAACGGAGTAAAACCACAGGATCTGTGTCATCCTATAAGCAAGAGTTCATTTCTGGTAAACCTCGTGAATTTTGGGCTCAAATGATTTTACACAGTTCTGGAACCCAACGCGATTCTCACTATTAACTAAAGAGCATTTATTTAAGAGAATCAGTGGTTTGTATCACTTTCATAAGCAGAGTTGAACTACATATGGTCCATATGAGTAGGAAACACAGTTCTTTTTATCTGGGCATGCTCATGGTTCTTGCTGTATTGGAGACGCTCAAAGGAAGATCTTGGTTCTTCATGTATTGGAGACGCTGGAAAGAAGAGCTTGCTTCTTGCGTGAAATCAGAGTGTGTTTCATGGATGAGATCACTGGTCTGAATTTACCTTCAGAAACGGAGTAAAACCACAGGATCTGTGTCATCCTATAAGCAAGAGTTCATTTCTGGTAAACCCAGTGAATTTTGGGCTCAAATGATTTTTCGCAGTTCTAGAACCCAACGCGGTTCTGACTGTTAACTAAAGAGCAATTATGTAAGAGGAGCTGTGGTTTGTATAAGTTTCATAAGCAGAGTTGAACTACATATGGTCCGTGTGAGTAGGAAACACAGTTCTTTTTCTCTTGGCATGGTCATGGTTTTTGCTGTATTGGAGACGCTCGAAAGAAGAGCTTGCTTCTTGCGTGAAAACAGAGTGTGTTTCATGGATGAGATCACTGGTCTGAATTTCAATTCAGAAAGAGAGTTAAATCCCAGGATTTGTGTCTTCCTATAAGAAAGAGTTCATTTCTGGTAAACCAAGTGAATTTTGGGCTCAAATGAATTTACACAGTTTTTGAACCCAACGCGATTCTCAATATTAAATAAGAGCATTTATGTAAGAGGAGCTGTGGTTAGAATCAGATTCATAAGCAGAGTTGAAGTATGTATGGTCCGTATGAGTAGGAAACACAATTCTTCTTTTCTGGTATGCACATGGTTCTTGATGTATTGGAGAGGCTGGAAAGAAGAGCATGGTTCTTGCTCTATTGGAGACCCCGGAAAGAAGAGCTTGCTTCTTGCGTGAAAACAGAGTGTGTTTCATGGATGAGAACACTGGTCTGAATTTACCTTCAGAAACGGAGTAAAACCACAGGATTTGTTTCATCCTATAAGCAAGAGTTCATTTCCGGTAAACCAAGTGAATTTTGGGCTCAAATGATTTTACTCAGTTCTGGAACCCAATGCGATTCTCACTATTAACTAAAGAGCATTTATTTAACAGGAGCAGTGGTTTGTATCACTTTCATAAGCAGAGTTGAACTACATATGGTCCGTATGAGTCGGAAACACATTTCTTTTTATCTGGGCATGCTCATGGTTCTTGCTATATTGGAGAGGCTCGAAAGAAGATCTTGGTTCTTGCTGTATTGGATACGCTGGAAAGAAGGGCTTGCTTCTTGCCTGAAAACAGAGTCTGTTTCATGGATGAGATCACTGGTCTGAATTTCCCTCCAGAAACTGAGTAAAACCACAGGATCTGTGTCATCCTACAAACAAGAGATCATTTTTGGTAAACCAATATAATTTTGGGCTCAAATGATTTTACCCAGTTCTGTAACCAACGCGATTCTCACTGTTAACTAAAGAGCATTTATTTAAGAGCATCAGTGGTTTGTATCAGTTTCATAATCAGAGTTGATCTACATATGGTCCGTATGAGTAGGAAACACAGTTCTTTTTTTCTGGGCATGCTCATGGTTCTTGCTGTATTGGAGACTCTCGAAAGAAGATCTTGGTTCTTGCTGTATTGGAGACGCTGGAAAGAAGAGCTTGCTTCTTGCGGGAAAACAGAGTGTGTTTAATGGATGAGAACAGTGGTCTGAATTTACATTCAGAAACGGAGTAAAACCACAGGATCTGTGTCATCCTATAAACAAGAGTTCATTTCTGGTAAACTAAGTGAATTTTGGCTCAAATGATTTTACACAGTTTTTGAACCCAACGCGATTCTAATATTAACTAAGAGCATTTATGTAAGAGGAGCTGTGGTTAGTATCAGATTCATTAGCAGAGTTGAACTATGTATGGTCCGTATGAGTAGGAAACACAGTCCTTCTTCTCTGGTGTTTGATCATGGTTCTTGATGTATTGGAGAAGCTGGAAAGAAGAGCATGGTTCTTGTTGTATTGGAGACGCTGGAAAGAAGAGTTTGTTTCTCGCGTGAAAACAGAGTGTGTTTCATGGATGAGATCACTGGTCTGAATTTACCTTCAGAAACGGAGTAAAACCACAGGATCTATGTCATCCTATAAGCAAGAGTTCATTTCTGGTAAACCTCGTGAATTTTGGGCTCAAATGATTTTACACAGTTCTGGAACCCAACGCGATTCTCACTATTAACTAAAGAGCATTTATTTAAGAGAATCAGTGGTTTGTATCACTTTCATAAGCAGAGTTGAACTACATATGGTCCATATGAGTAGGAAACACAGTTCTTTTTATCTGGGCATGCTCATGGTTCTTGCTGTATTGGAGACGCTCAAAGGAAGATCTTGGTTCTTCATGTATTGGAGACGCTGGAAAGAAGAGCTTGCTTCTTGCGTGAAATCAGAGTGTGTTTCATGGATGAGATCACTGGTCTGAATTTACCTTCAGAAACGGAGTAAAACCACAGGATCTGTGTCATCCTATAAGCAAGAGTTCATTTCTGGTAAACCCAGTGAATTTTGGGCTCAAATGATTTTTCGCAGTTCTAGAACCCAACGCGGTTCTGACTGTTAACTAAAGAGCAATTATGTAAGAGGAGCTGTGGTTTGTATAAGTTTCATAAGCAGAGTTGAACTACATATGGTCCGTGTGAGTAGGAAACACAGTTCTTTTTCTCTTGGCATGGTCATGGTTTTTGCTGTATTGGAGACGCTCGAAAGAAGAGCTTGCTTCTTGCGTGAAAACAGAGTGTGTTTCATGGATGAGATCACTGGTCTGAATTTCAATTCAGAAAGAGAGTTAAATCCCAGGATTTGTGTCTTCCTATAAGCAAGAGTTCATTTCTGGTAAACCAAGTGAATTTTGGGCTCAAATGAATTTACACAGTTTTTGAACCCAACGCGATTCTCAATATTAAATAAGAGCATTTATGTAAGAGGAGCTGTGGTTAGAATCAGATTCATAAGCAGAGTTGAAGTATGTATGGTCCGTATGAGTAGGAAACACAATTCTTCTTTTCTGGTATGCACATGGTTCTTGATGTATTGGAGAGGCTGGAAAGAAGAGCATGGTTCTTGCTGTATTGGAGACCCCGGAAAGAAGAGCTTGCTTCTTGCGTGAAAACAGAGTGTGTTTCATGGATGAGAACACTGGTCTGAATTTACCTTCAGAAACGGAGTAAAACCACAGGATTTGTTTCATCCTATAAGCAAGAGTTCATTTCCGGTAAACCAAGTGAATTTTGGGCTCAAATGATTTTACTCAGTTCTGGAACCCAATGCGATTCTCACTATTAACTAAAGAGCATTTATTTAACAGGAGCAGTGGTTTGTATCACTTTCATAAGCAGAGTTGAACTACATATGGTCCGTATGAGTCGGAAACACATTTCTTTTTATCTGGGCATGCTCATGGTTCTTGCTATATTGGAGAGGCTCGAAAGAAGATCTTGGTTCTTGCTGTATTGGATACGCTGGAAAGAAGGGCTTGCTTCTTGCCTGAAAACAGAGTCTGTTTCATGGATGAGATCACTGGTCTGAATTTCCCTCCAGAAACTGAGTAAAACCACAGGATCTGTGTCATCCTACAAACAAGAGATCATTTTTGGTAAACCAATATAATTTTGGGCTCAAATGATTTTACCCAGTTCTGTAACCAACGCGATTCTCACTGTTAACTAAAGAGCATTTATTTAAGAGCATCAGTGGTTTGTATCAGTTTCATAATCAGAGTTGATCTACATATGGTCCGTATGAGTAGGAAACACAGTTCTTTTTTTCTGGGCATGCTCATGGTTCTTGCTGTATTGGAGACTCTCGAAAGAAGATCTTGGTTCTTGCTGTATTGGAGACGCTGGAAAGAAGAGCTTGCTTCTTGCGGGAAAACAGAGTGTGTTTAATGGATGAGAACAGTGGTCTGAATTTACATTCAGAAACGGAGTAAAACCACAGGATCTGTGTCATCCTATAAACAAGAGTTCATTTCTGGTAAACTAAGTGAATTTTGGCTCAAATGATTTTACACAGTTTTTGAACCCAACGCGATTCTAATATTAACTAAGAGCATTTATGTAAGAGGAGCTGTGGTTAGTATCAGATTCATTAGCAGAGTTGAACTATGTATGGTCCGTATGAGTAGGAAACACAGTCCTTCTTCTCTGGTGTTTGATCATGGTTCTTGATGTATTGGAGAAGCTGGAAAGAAGAGCATGGTTCTTGTTGTATTGGAGACGCTGGAAAGAAGAGTTTGTTTCTCGCGTGAAAACAGAGTGTGTTTCATGGATGAGATCACTGGTCTGAATTTACCTTCAGAAACGGAGTAAAACCACAGGATCTGTGTCATCCTATAAGCAAGAGTTCATTTCTGGTAAACCTCGTGAATTTTGGGCTCAAATGATTTTACACAGTTCTGGAACCCAACGCGATTCTCACTATTAACTAAAGAGCATTTATTTAAGAGAATCAGTGGTTTGTATCACTTTCATAAGCAGAGTTGAACTACATATGGTCCATATGAGTAGGAAACACAGTTCTTTTTATCTGGGCATGCTCATGGTTCTTGCTGTATTGGAGACGCTCAAAGGAAGATCTTGGTTCTTCATGTATTGGAGACGCTGGAAAGAAGAGCTTGCTTCTTGCGTGAAATCAGAGTGTGTTTCATGGATGAGATCACTGGTCTGAATTTACCTTCAGAAACGGAGTAAAACCACAGGATCTGTGTCATCCTATAAGCAAGAGTTCATTTCTGGTAAACCCAGTGAATTTTGGGCTCAAATGATTTTACACAGTTCTAGAACCCAACGCGGTTCTGAATGTAAACTAAAGAGCAATTATGTAAGAGGAGCTGTGGTTTGTATCAGTTTCATAAGCAGAGTTGAACTACATATGGTCCGTGTGAGTAGGAAACACAGTTCTTTTTATCTGGGCATGCTCATGGTTTTTGGTGTATTGGAGACGCTCAAAGGAAGATCTTGGTTCTTCATGTATTGGAGACGCTGGAAAGAAGAGCTTGCTTCTTGCGTGAAATCAGAGTGTGTTTCATGGATGAGATCACTGGTCTGAATTTACCTTCAGAAACGGAGTAAAACCACAGGATCTGTGTCATCCTATAAGCAAGAGTTCATTTCTGGTAAACCCAGTGAATTTTGGGCTCAAATGATTTTACACAGTTCTAGAACCCAACGCGGTTCTGAATGTAAACTAAAGAGCAATTATGTAAGAGGAGCTGTGGTTTGTATCAGTTTCATAAGCAGAGTTGAACTACATATGGTCCGTGTGAGTAGGAAACACAGTTCTTTTTATCTGGGCATGCTCATGGTTCTTGCTGTATTGGAGACGCTCAAAGGAAGATCTTGGTTCTTCATGTATTGGAGACGCTGGAAAGAAGAGCTTGCTTCTTGCGTGAAATCAGAGTGTGTTTCATGGATGAGATCACTGGTCTGAATTTACCTTCAGAAACGGAGTAAAACCACAGGATCTGTGTCATCCTATAAGCAAGAGTTCATTTCTGGTAAACCCAGTGAATTTTGGGCTCAAATGATTTTACACAGTTCTAGAACCCAACGCGGTTCTGACTGTTAACTAAAGAGCAATTATGTAAGAGGAGCTGTGGTTTGTATTAGTTTCATAAGCAGAGTTGAACTACATATGGTCCGTATGAGTCGGAAACACATTTCTTTTTATCTGGGCATGCTCATGGTTCTTGCTGTATTGGAGAGGCTCGAAAGAAGATCTTGGTTCTTGCTGTATTGGAGATGCTGGAAAGAAGAGCTTGCTTCTTGCGTGAAAACAGAGTCTGTTTCATGGAAGAGATCACTGGTCTGAATTTCCCTCCAGAAACTGAGTAAAACCACAGGATCTGTGTCATCCTACAAACAAGAGATCATTTTTGGTAAACCAATATAATTTTGGGCTCAAATGATTTTACCCAGTTCTGTAACCAACGCGATTCTCACTGTTAACTAAAGAGCATTTATTTAAGAGCATCAGTGGTTTGTATCAGTTTCATAAGCAGAGTTGAACTACATATGGTCCATATGAGTAGGAAACACAGTTCTTTTTTTATGGGCATGCTCATGGTTCTTGCTGTATTGGAGACGCTCAAAGGAAGATCTTGGTTCTTCATGTATTGGAGACGCTGGAAAGAAGAGCTTGCTTCTTGCGTGAAATCAGAGTGTGTTTCATGGATGAGATCACTGGTCTGAATTTACCTTCAGAAACAGAGTAAAACCACAGGATCTGTGTCATCCTATAAGCAAGAGTTCATTTCTGGTAAACCCAGTGAATTTTGGGCTCAAATGATTTTTCGCAGTTCTAGAACACAACGCGGTTCTGACTGCTAACTAAAGAGCAATTATGTAAGAGGAACTGTGGTTTGTATAAGTTTCATAAGCAGAGTTGAACTACATATGGTCCGTATGAGTAAGAAACACAGTTCTTTTTTTCTGGGCATGCTCATGGTTTTTGCTGTATTGGAGACGCTCGAAAGAAGAGCTTGCTTCTTGCGTGAAAACAGAGTGTGTTTCATGGATGAGATCACTGGTCTGAATTTCAATTCAGAAAGAGAGTTAAATCCCAGGATTTGTGTCTTCCTATAAGCAAGAGTTCATTTCTGGTAAACCATGTGAATTTTGGGCTCAAATGAATTCACACAGTTTTTGAACCCAACGCGATTCTCAATATTAAGTAAGAGCATTTATGTAAGAGGAGCTGTGGTTAGAATCAGAATCATAAGCAGAGTTGAAGTATGTATGGTCCGTATGAGTAGGAAACACAATTCTTCTTTTCTGGTAAGCACATGGT
The DNA here is from genome assembly GCA_949786385.1 of Onychomys leucogaster. Taxonomy (NCBI): domain Eukaryota; kingdom Metazoa; phylum Chordata; class Mammalia; order Rodentia; family Cricetidae; genus Onychomys; species Onychomys leucogaster. The sequence goes on from CATKUP010000695.1 coordinate 87,916, forward strand.
TCTTGATGTATTGGAGAGGCTTGAAAGAAGAGCATGGTTCTTGCTCTATTGGAGACCCCGGAAAGAAGAGCTTGCTTCTTGCGTG